>JAYDZK010000268.1:5763339-5801595 GCA_034509185.1 Euphonia xanthogaster
CCTATGGCTCAGGAGCTCTTCTGTCAGAGCCCTGCATGTGCCTTATGCTTGTCAGCACCTTGTTCTCTGTGCACAAAATAGTCATTGGTGGAGGTTTTTTGCCTAAGAGCTCCTGAGAAGCAAATGTTCTGCTGGGATTCTCATGAGTGTATCCATTACGTTCATTGCTAGGAAACAGAAAGTAAGGCCAGGGTAGCAGATCAGCTGGGAGCTGGTCACTCCCTGCAAAGGGCTCGTGTATGATGTGGGAAGACCACGTTGCAGGATGGGTGAGAAGGGTCAATGTGCTCAAGGTGCAGCAGGTGAGGTTTGGGTTCACCCAGAGGGCAGTCAGGGGTGGTGAGCACTGGAAGATCCAGCTGCAGTCCCCATCCCTGTCCCTTTCAGGGGTGGCTTTAGGGTATCTGCAGCCTGGATCCAGAGCGCCCTGGGGGCTCCTGTGGCTGGCTTTGCACTCAGGGTGAGGATGCCCAGGAGCCGCTGAGGTCGGCAGTGGGCAGCAAGGCTGGGGCTTGTGGCCTGGCAGGTGTGGCTCTGGGGGCTGTGACACGCCAGGGCATGGGTCACAGTGGGAGCTGTGAGCAGGGCCACGGCCAGCTTGGCAGCTGAGTGGCATGGTTCAGCTGGCTCTGACATCACAGAGGACAGGTCACGCTGGCATCTGTGTCCAGGGGCAGCACCAGCTTGGATTCTGGCAGCCAGTGAGTGCAGATGCAGGGGGAAAGCTGGGCTGGATGGGGGCTGGGAAAGTTGCCCTGGGGGTTTAAAGCCAGAGTGAGAGCTGGGACCCTCAGGGCAGGGCACTGTCCTCAGGGCTGGGAGAAGAGGGGCTTGGGGCTCTCAGCGTGGCAGGTGCCCAGAGAGGCTCTGGAGAAATTCCAAGTGCCTCCAGCCCCCTGCTGCCTCCCAGCCAGATGAGCTGAGCCCCCTTTCTTCCACCAGGCCATGTCTCCAACAGTGGCCTTCATCCTGGCCCTGTTAGCCACCCATGCTGGGCTGAAGTTGAATCTACAAATTGGAAAGGATGACATTAAACGGATGCTGGAGCGCGAGGAATATCTACATCAGGAAATGACTCGGCTCCTGCAGGAGATTGATGACAGGTCCATCATGGAAAGCCTGCTCCTTTCTGCACAGCAGCTGCCATGGCTGCCTTTGCTCACCGAGGCTGTTCTGCTCTCTCTGGCTTTCTGGCTGATCAGGAGATGGAAGCATGGCTCTGCCAGCAGGAGGAGGCAGGAGGGATCCAGCAGCAAGGAGAAGGTCAGTGAGCATGAGAAGGACAAGGGTGCAGACTGGGGTGGCAGCACGTTGGCTGTGCCTGCTCCATCATCACTGGGCACATCCAGGATAAGGCTGGAGTGGGCTGTGAGCAACCTGATCTCATTGGGAATGTCCCTCCTCATTGCTGTGGAGGTCACACTGGATGGTCCTTAAAGGTCACTCCTAAGCCCAGCTGTTCTGTGATTCTATGATTCTGCAGCAGGGCCTGCCCAGCACGAAGGAGCTGCAGGAGCTGGTGGACGAGCTCCTCGGTGTCTGCCGAGTGCTCTCCCGGAGGAGCTTCATGCCGGAGCTGCACCCAGCTGTTGGGACGGACACCAGCTCTGCAGCCTGCGGCGTCCAGGAGAACGGCAGCACCTACCGCACGCTGGTCATCCTGCGGCCACCCCCCGGCCACTCCTTCAGCCTGGAGAGCAGGAAGCGGCCGCCAGCCAGGCGAATCCGTGTGGCGCTGGAGTGCCTGTGCTCTGGGGGGCGGCTGCTGGGGTACATGTGCTTTCTGCACGCCTCTGGTGGCCAGCAGCCCACGGATCAGGAGTGGTACCTGATGGACACCCTCTGCACGGGCTCATACTTGGACATGGAGAAAGTCACCGGCTGGGTGCAAACATTGGTGCTGTCGGCCTGGCTGCTCCTGCCGCAGTCGCGCCACTGGCAGCTGACGGCGCTGCCCTGCGGCAAGTCCTGCAGCTTCCGGCTGAGCGGCGCCTCTGGCCTGCACTGCGGGATCGAGATGGCTCTGGCCGTGCAGCAAGGCAGCTCAGGTGCCTGCCTGGGCCTTGAGTAGGCAGCAGCCGGCTCTGCCAGCAGCACCGTGTGCGCCAGAGAGCTGCCGCCTCTCAGACTCACTGCCGCGATGGCACTGCTGCTGAGGTGACAGCGTTGCAGCCAAAAAGGAGTTGAGGAAGGTGAAGTCAACCGTTCCTCATGGGATGTTTTTTGTGTTCTGTTAGGATTCTTTAGTTCCTTTATTATCAACTCTGAAAAACGTAGCCAGATCATAGTACTTCTAAAACCTCCCAAGGCAGAGCTGGGAAGGTTAACACTATTTCAAATAAGTCAGAATTTTTTTGAGAAAAGTTTCACATCCATAGGAGTTTTCTTACACCACTTTTTTCTTGTTAAAAAATAAAATAAAGTTCTTTGACTAATATTTGGCATCCCAACAAGTCATTTACGATGAGAATACAGACAAGTCACAAATGTTAGTAAATTGTCAACACAAGCAATTACAGTGGCAATTATAAATTTCATTAATTCCCCACTGAAATAAACACGGCAGGAGATCTTCTCCTTTAAATGCCTTTATTAAAAGCGATCAGCTCAAGGTTGGGAGGCCCAACAGGTCCACAGTTTAACCATAGTCACTTCCAGCAGTGACATGGAGGAGGAGGAGGAAAGTGCAGCTCTTTCCTCTAGGAGGCAGAGCTGGGGGCCCTGTCTTCACAAAAGCAATGGGTTATACCCCGTGTTCCACTTTCAAGTTTGCTGTCCCAGATGCTGGCCCTAGCTGAGGTCCTCCAAGCTTAGGGTGAGGGACAACCAAAGTTCTCAGCATCTCTGCCAGCTCTGGACTCTTGCCCCTGGTACTCACACACTACTTTGATCTCTTAATTCTATATTGGCTGTCACTTTTGGTTTTTTTTTTTCGGTATGTGTGTGGGGGTCCTCTCCCATTGCACCCTGGGTTGAGATCATTTGCATGTACCCTGCTGTCCCCTCCTTGCCCTGTCCCGAGAAAAGGGCTATCAGCTTGGCTCCAGGTGGGGTGGTACTGATACAAAAAGAAGAATTCTCTACAATAGATGGTTAACGACTGATACTTAACAGGCAATCACAACATTCAGCTCACAAATAACCTTCCTTGGCCAGCAATCTGCTCCCAACCTAACTTGTAACTCTGCAACCCTTTTTCTAAAAAAAAAAAAATGGGCAGCCTTTTTTGTTCATAACACTTAATTTAGTTCTCATATGTCTGGAGATTCCTGCTGGTTTTGGAGGAGCAAAAACCGCAGTATCTTTATTAAACAAAAATAAATATTGCTATCATAGTAGTGTCTGATGTTCCTGGCTTTGCTTGACTGTATACTCTGTCAAAGAACAATTTGCATCTCCATTATTTTGTCTGTTAGGACTTGTCTCTGTGTAATTTTGTGATACTTAACTACCAGTGTAATCTGGCCACTTAAACACAAAAGAGAACCTTTTAACAAAACACAAAAAGGTGCATGATGTGTTTGATATTATTATTACTTATTTAATGTAATGCACAGTGCTGCTGACAGAGCAGATGTGGCAGGAACTCTCTTTTTTTTTGTGTGTGTACAGTGCACTTTGTTATGAGAACTGTGATTGTGCACCCTCTCTTAACTGATAAGCAGTTTTATCCAAAGTTTGTTTATCCAAAATACAGCAAGTGATTCATATTTCTTTTTTGCTTCATAGGTGCTGGAGCTGATAATGACCTTTATATAAACCAAGCCATAGTATTTATTGAAGATGCAATACAGGTAAGTAACAAAAATTATAACAAGTAACAATTTTTTTGTTAGCTTTTATGCTTCCCTTGCTGGATGTTTGTCACGCACTCTGCCAGGTTTTAAGCTCTTGTGTGTTCAGGCAATGTTTGTAAACCACCATCTCAATTCACAAAGCAAAATCAGAATTCCAAATTCCTGTGGTATGCAAGTTTCAGTGAAGTTCTGCTTAGGAGAAATACATTTTTCCCCACAATGAAGTAATCTCTTTCAGGGTTTCAGAAGACATGCTGGTTTGTGGAGTGATTTTCATGGTGTTTTTTTGTTTGTTTATTTGTTTGGATTGGTTTGATTGTGGATGTTTTGCTAGTGACTAACCTACTGCTAAGAGAAACGATTTGAGCAAGCCCTGTAATTTGCCTCTCGATCTGACTACGTGCACATCTTAAGACTGGTAAAAGCTCAAGATTTTAAGGCTGGCTTCAAGTGTGAAGCTGGAACTCTTCAGCTGAACTTGCTGCCTTTTGAAGTCTTGATTCCCTCTTTGTTGTTCCTTTACTGGCCATTATTGCAGGTTCCTGGATCCTGTTTTCTCCCAGGCCGTGGGAATGCTGAAGGGCAGTTCTCGAGCTCTCTTGCTGCATCTGGATGGCTTTTAGTTGGGAGATTTCTGGGGGTCAGATCTATTTAAGGTGTGGCCACCTGTCTGGAAGCATCTACTCAGCGAGGGCAGAGTAAGAACAGCCCGGGAGGTGTCATAGAGGAGGGACATATTTTGTGGATTCCTTGAGAATCACAGGCACTTCCTGATCTGGAAGCATATTTTATTCGAAGACATATGTTGAGGTCTCTTCTATTCAGAATTAATTTGTTTGCATCTTATGGCCTGTTGGAAGAGAAAGACAAAAGAAGAGCCGTGAGTGGAATGAATGTTGGAGAGGGGAATTAAGTGGGTGGACCATTTTGGCGAGTGCATAGAATAGTTGCTGAATTATTACAAATACTGTTATTTGAAATGATGACAGTGCTTGCTTGAGATAGCTGGCATACAGTTTAATTATCTGAGCAGCTCTGTGGTCTTCAGATAACAGAACTTTACAATCTTGCCCTTTTCACCCATGTAGAGTACCACTGTGGTCATGGGTGACCTGATACTTTAATAATTAATAACACGTACTAATTTGGTTTGCTTTGGTTACTTGATCTTTGTTTTTGAGCCAGACTGAACGTAGTGTTTGAATTAGCCTTTTTGCTTCCTGCCTTCAGTACCGATCTATAAATCACTGTGTGGACTCCAAATCCCTGTGGCTTTATCGATGGTACTATTCCAGGACTTGCCAGTGGTAAGAACTTGGTTATTCTCTTTGCTTTTTTGTTTTGGAGTTAGTCTTCCTGAAAAACTACTCTTCCTCTTTCTTTCTTGTTAGATAATTAGGTAATTGTGTTTTTATCTTTATAAGGTCTTACTCTGGGAAGCAAGTAAGTTCTTATGACCACATGTGAACATGATAGAAGTGGAAAGCAGAAAATTTTATGGAAGTATGATGACAGAGATGGCTCTTTGGAAACAGACACAGGATTGTTGCATGAGTGGACTAATTAGCATGATTTAAAGCACTGTGCCTTAAGAGTTTCCAAAGTGTATGTTTCTAAACATGTTGGATACCAGCAAGATTGCTTGCTGCTGTTAGCTTCAAAAGGACACCCCCTCAGGTTATTTGGTGGTCAGCAGTTACATCTCCAGTGCAGGCATCAACATGCTAGTCAAGTGCTGCCTTGTGGTCTAAGCCATTTGAGTGAAATATGGTATCATAAAGCTTGGTTTACTTCAAAGAAAATTGCTTTACTCTTAAGTATTTTGTTTTTATTTTGATTCATTTTGTGGCTGTTTTACAGGGTTTGCTTTGAGGTGGTGTTTTTTAATTTTTTTTTTTATGGTTTTGTTGGTTTTATTTTTGATTTAATCTCTGTCCAAACAGGATTTTGAGCTTAACCATTACTGTAATCTTGGCTTTGGCTTTCGTTGAAGCGCCTTCCTCACTCACCATCACATCTGATGTGCGCTACCGCCTTCCTGCCTGGAATCCTCCTTGTGGCCTCACAGAGAGCATGGAGCTGCTCTGCTTCCTGGTGTTCGTGGTTGATGTGTCTGTCAAGGTGAGCATCTCCTTCATCTGCTACTTGAATGAAGCAGTAGGTGTGTGGTACAGTTGTTTTCCAAATCTTGAGTCTGCAGGATGAAATTGACTTGCTTTATTAGAGCCTCATTTCAGGAGAAATTAGCAAGTGTATATTTACTTAATTAAGACATTTATTCCTTTTTTTTTAACCTAATTTTCCTAATTGAGTGAAATAAAATGAAATAAATTTTGCTGGGAGTGCAAGTGTTTTGGCTTAGATGCTTGTATTAGGCTACAAAATCAGGGTATATAATAAATATGATAAATATGTGTCAGTTCATTTACACAAAATAAAAGTTTTCAGAAACTCACCTTTCTTAGGATACTTATTTCTGGAAAATCCCTTTTTTATGTTTATTAAGGGGGTAATTTTCTTGCATTTAAAGGATCTCTCTCTTCTGACCTTTGTGCAACTTTTACTTTTGCTGACCTTTATTTAGTTCTTGTAGAAAAAAAAATCTCAACAAATTTTTGTTTGGATTTTGGAGAGCTTTTTAAGAGCACTAATGTAAAATTGCAGATACTTGAAAAAAATTGGTGCTGACTTATTAGGGTATTGGATTTTATTATTAAAGTAAGTTCTGGTTGTTCTTTTTTTTCCCTTGTCCAGAGTTACTTAATTGGATGGAAGGAATTTTGGAAAAATAAATGGCTGATGGCTTATATACTGACATTAATTGTTTCCCTTGCTGATTGGATTGTGTCACTGAGTTTTTTCTGCAAAGAGGTAAGAACAGCTTTACTTTGATCTTTCATAGCTGGATAATTCTCTGAAGCACAGAAAAAGTTTGGTGTAATGTAGCTTAGTGAAGAATTCTATTTAATTCTTAATGCAAGTTTTGTGTTTGTTGGTAAAATTAAATAGCACTCATTGCTTTAGTTCGTGAGCAGTTGAAGAGTGCAGGGAAAACTCATTGCCTGGCACCAATTTTGAAATGCAATTGGAGAATTATGTGCTTAACTTGACTGAATGGCAAAGCCTCTGTAGTGAAGTATAAGAAAATGGTAATTAAAAAGGTAATTAGGTAGTTTAACATCTGCTTTCTAACATGAAGGTGTGCTGTGTCCAAAACAGTTGTGTCCTGAGAGAAACATCAAGTTTGGGAATGGTTCTAGAAGTGCCCTCCTTGATGTAATACTGCACTCTCCCAGTTGGTTTTGTCTGCCACAGATTTACATTAAATTAGGTGTTGTGCACTTGCAATCCTTGTGAAGAAAACACTACTGTGGTAAAAATGCTGGGAAGTGAATGAGAGAGACATGGTCTTAAAGTGTGAAGTCTTGAGGTGTGATAGTGGACAGGGAGTTTGAACAGGAGTCTCCCAACACAAAGCAGTGGCAGAAGGAGCAGTCAAACTGCTGGGATGGATGAACAAGAGGGTAGAAATAAAGAAAGTAATTTTTATAGGGTTTTTTTGCTGCTAAGTTGGCCCACAGAAGACTGATCCTAAAATGCAGGATGCTGAAAGGCTTGAAGTAGCAAATAAGTGACAGGAGTAACTTGAAGGCTTGCAAATGTCTTGACTGCAAGAATCAAAAAGATCATTTGCTGCAGTGTTGTGGGGAAAAAAAAGCACTTACAGCTCGAGTCTTGTCAGAGACAGAAATTGCTAATTACCAGGCCCTTTAGTTAGAAAACAGTCTGAAAATTGAAGTTAAGCACTTATTTTTAGAACATATATTTGTTTTTATGGAAAGTAGCTCTCTATTAATCCCTTTCTTGAGATGGACCTTGGCAGAAAATACAAAAATGCCATCTCTTGCCAGATTGTTATGTCTACTGAGCAGTAAAGTTAGATTGTTTCCATTTAGTGGCCTGATGAAACTATTGAAACGTCAGTGTGTGTTTTTAAAGCAATCTCTCCTCATTTTAATGAGGTGTGGAGTCTTTTTTGGTGTTTTGTGAGCTCAGAAGAGCAGAGTTCAGTTATTTTTCTGTTCCAGTGTAGGCTAGGTCAATGTGTGTATCCAGTGCTTTCTGATAAACTTGCATTCAAAATACTTGAGCTGCCAGTCTTGCAGGAACTCAGTGTCTGATCTGGTTCTTTTTGCAGAGTGTGAGAATAAGAAGAATCCTTCGCCCATTCTTTCTCCTCCAGAATTCTTCTATGATGAAGAAAACATTAAAAAGTATCAACAGCACATTGCCTGAAATGGCCAGGTGAGTTATAGCACAGAAAACATCCTTTCACAGGATGGCTGGTAGCAGGCAGGTTGTTATCCTTGGAGTTCCAGTGTGGGGCATCTGAGCAGCTTCCTTCTGGATCGGGTAGCTAAGTGCTCAGTGAGATCAGGTCACAGAGGGTGAAGGTTGTGCTAACTTTTTGATTCCCCTTAGTCAGTACAGGTACTCTAGACTTCGACATGACTGTATGTGTGGCATAGGTTTTTTAATGCTACTCAAGTGGGAGGTTTTGATTCTGCTTTTCTAAGCCCTTTTGTAAGGGAAGAACCGAGGCACATAAGTGTGATTTTTATTTTGTATCAAAACTCACATCTCCTCCTGTTATATCCATATAATTTCTTAAAAACACCCCTGGTTTTCTTTGTATGGCATAATTTTGCATTTTTAGAAGAGGATATTAAGAATAAGAAAGTTACTGTTAATACTTTGATCTATTTGCTTTCCAACAGTGTTCTTCTACTACTGGCTGTTCATCTGTCTCTCTTCACCATGTTTGCCATGCTGCTCTTTGCTCGAACGAAGGTAATCAGTTCTCTGTCTGCTTTGGTAGATCTGGGTGCCTTTTATCTGTACTTGCACAGCTGCTTCTTGTCTAGTTTTATAGTCAAACTAGTGAAACTCGTTTTCCCTGAGGAAGGTCACGTTGTCAGACGTGCTGAGATGAGTTTGAAGTCCACTTGGAGAGCTTTAACATGTGCATGGTATCGTGTATGCAGGAGATTTCCTTATACATTTACCCAGTTTGATCTCTTGAGTTACTTTCTCTGCTTTTGTTGAAACCCTCTGTGCTGTTCTGTCTCCAAAGCTCTTGTCACTTTTTCATTTATATTATCACTCATTTATTTTTTTCTCTTCCCTATCTAGCTTTTTGCTAACTTTAGTTTCTTCTGTGTTTTCTCACTTTTCAATACTGGTATGCCTACCAGGCCATGCCCTGGTAGGTTTTTGTCTGTACTAGTTTTGGTTTCTGATCCCTTTGGGTTTTCCGCTTGTTTTTCTCTTCCTGCTTCTGAAAAGCAAAATTGAAATTTTGTGGTTAAAATTATTTTTGTGTTCTGTTAATCTTGATATTTTCCTTCTCTTCTAGACTTCCTGTATCTTAATTTATCATACTCAGATTATTTGGGTTTCTTTTTCATTCTTACTTTTTAAGGCCTTCCATAAAAATGTTACTGTAAACACAACAATTTCTTGCATACTTCTCCCAGTAATTTTGGTCTCATCCTTATTCTCAGTTTTGCACCTTCATTTCTGCTGTAATTTGCACTCGAGCCAGCTTCTAGTCTTCCTCACAATCAGCAAATTCCCTGAATTCCCATGTTACAGAATCTTTGGAATTGGAAGCAGAGGTCTGTTTTCCCACTGTTAGTTGCCTTCTGGACCTTTGTATGATTTCTGTTTGTCACATCTAATTTCAGCTATGAGCTTCCCCTGCAGATGTATATTTATAACTTGTATACCTAAACCAATCACCTGTGTGTACATTGAGGTAAAAAATAACAAATTAGAGAGTGGACTTTGCTATTTTGGTGTGCTGCTCTGACATCCATACAAACTAATTTTATCTAACATGGCAAAATACTGCAGGTAAGTTTTAAAAGTAGGTTTACTAATGAAATTCATGACTTTTTGCATTGCCTTGTGTATGTCCTTTAGGGCTACATATTCCAGTCTTTGCAGCAGGTTCAAGAGCTCTTTGTCCTGTGCTGCCTGACTCATGTTTGTGTTGTTTGCACTCTGCATCTTTTTTTATCTGTCTCTTCTTGAACTCTAGAAAAAAAAAAATATCTGTGGAGGATCCAAGGATCCAAGATCAGCCTCCCAGTGTGTTTTTGATGGAGGTTCTGAGTCCTACACTGTCAGTTTGTGGTGTGATTGTTCTTCCTGGGTCTGAGGTGCTAACTAGACATAACTTCATGTGGGGCTTCCTGTTCTTACTTGTGCTTTTTTATTGCTATCAATAAGTGATGTGATTGCTCTGTATTCTTACACATTCTCTTAATTTTTATTAAGAGAATGTGTAATTATTAATTTTTTGGCTTTTGCTTTTTCCACAGGGTAGATTTGATTATGTGTGTAAGAAATTGATTGTTGACTGATATTAATTGTTAAAAAAAAATTAAGCTTTTTTTTCCCCCTTCCTTGTTGAGACAGTGATTCTTTGCTATGTCTCTTAACAATGAACCCATCTTTGCCTAGGATAACCAGCAGGATAAGGAGTGGGTGGTGTATTTCCGGAATTTGCCGGATTCCCTGACGTCACTGCTGGTCCTGCTGACTACTGCAAATAATCCTGATGGTAAGCAGTCTTTCAGAAATAACACTTGTCTCTCCTTTTGAAGAACAACAGAGTAAGATTGCTCTGTTCAGAGTACTGTAAGCATTCTTTCAGATGCTGGTTCTTAGTACAGCCAGAGGAAGGTTGTGTAAAGGTTTTTCATGCCTTTAGTAACTTGATTTTTGCCTTTCTGTGGTGTAATTATATATGCAACTCTAAAATCCAGCTGTATGAGAGCTTTTACCAATTACCAAAAGTTCATAGAGGTCTCTACTGTGCATCTCAAGCATTAAAATGTTATTTCCTATTTTTGCTAAATTTGATTCAGTGATGATACCTGCATATTCCAAGAATCGAGCATATTCAATCTTCTTCATCCTCTTCACTGTGTTAGGTAAGTTACCTCTTGTCTTTAATGCACTTCAACTTTGACACTTGTGCATACCATCTACACTGTTTTATTTTTCTAGGGAAGTTTAATCATGAAGAATCACAAAAGTGAGAAATTACAGTTATTGCAAAGTGTCTGTGAGATCATTTTCATGGAACGTACTTATGGTTTGGAGTTTCTTGGTAACGTGTCACAGGGGAATGGATACATTACAGTATATTCAAACATTAAAAACCTTTTGGAAATGAAACACAAGGAAACTAACCTTCTTTAAGTTTTACTTTTGATTTACTGCATACATTGAAACTTCTTTGAGAAACAGATATTTTTCAGTAAATGTTACTGCCTCTTTTTCTCCAACAGGCAACTTGTTTTTGATGAATTTGCTTACAGCAATAATATACAACCAGTTTCGAGGGTACCTTCTGGTGAGTAAAGCATTCCTAATTTCTATGTTCTGCCATAACCTTGAACCTTTGAAGAATTAAGGTATTAAAGGAGCCTTCCCACTCTGGTTGCAGATACAGTTTTAAGGTACTAAATGCTCTTTGACGATGATCCTTTTCCCTTTATGTGCTGTTACAGCTTGATCCCCTCTGGTGACAAAACCTACTTGCATATTTCCAAGTATGCTGTGGATCTGCAATTTTGATTATTTGTAGGGGGGAAAAAAGGTACTGTTGTATGACTGACCAAGGACAAGTAGCTGAGTAACTTAAACTGTGTGAAGGAAATCTGCTGTGCTGTTTATGTAGCTGCTGTTGCAGATCATAGAATATTAAGGGATTGGAAGAGACCTTAGAGATCATTCATGGGCAGGGACACTTCCCACTAGACCAGGCCTTACCCAGACCTGCCCAGTAGCTTTCCTAGTAGACTTCTAGAGAGAACATGAAGTTTGTTGGATAATAAGCCCAAGGCAATATTACTCAGAATGAATGGCCCTCACCCTCTTGTGGCAGAGGAGTGTGTAAACAGAATAGGTGCAGAAGGGATTTTTGGTAATCCTTTCCTCCTCCTCTGTTTCATCCGTTCATTCTCAATTTTCTTCTTTCTTACATGGCAGCATTACATAATCTGACTATTAATAAAGTAACATAATTAATTAAAAAACCCATGAAAAAACATAGCTCTGGATTTGTACTTTTAGGCAAGAAGCTGGAGTAGGACAAGCTCTCTAACTCCTCTCTCTATATGCTAGTGTGAATTTTTGTGAATGCTTCAGCTTTGCTGTTGCCAGTGTCTCTGGAAGAGGCATATGCCTATGCACTCCAGAATAGAAAATAAACCACAATCTGCATGTTTACTTAAATTCCAGTGACTTGTTTGCTTACTTCCTTCCTCCTTGTACATGGAGTTCTTGGAAGGAGTGAGGCCTAGGGCAGTCTCCTGTTCTGGTCTCTAATCACAAATCTGGGATGTGTGCCCGAGGATCAGTGTATTATTTGGCCATAGTACACAGTAGTGCCTGAAGTGTGAGTAAATTGTTTCCTCTGTGGTGTTTTTACTGCTCAGAAATCAGTTCAGTCCTCCCTCTTCAGGAGGCGGCTGGGAATCCGGGCTGCGTTTGAGGTGCTGTCTTCCCTGAAAGAGGCTCCTGCTAGTGCACAACAGTAAGTGAAGGATCTTGAAACAGTAGATTATCTAGCAAAAAAAAAAAAAAAAAAAGAAAAAAAGAGTAGATTTTTGCTCATCTTGTTTTGTTTCAATATATTTACTGAGGATGCATTCTCAAAAATGGCAGTTTGTTGCGCATTAATTTATTTTTTTTTTCTGCAACTGGATGTTCATAACACACTGTTTTTGACTCTTACGGGGTCTGTTTCCTTTTTTCCTACTTCTACTTTCATTTGCTTTTCAAAACAAAGAGGCAGGAACACATTTGGAACAGCTCATTTTGCCATCTGTGAACTTATCTATAGCAGGGCCCATTCTTCTTTTCTTTTAAATAGGTCCTCTGTCAGTGTTGGGGCCTTACTACAGGTGCTGCAGAAAGCTGAGATGGATTCTCGCTGCAAGCAAGCCATCATGAGAGTAAGAACTGGATTTTCTTAGCCTTTTCATTGGTGACTATCAATCCTGACTAGCAAATCCAAAGATCTGCTCTCTGTTGCAGCATTCATTGGATCACAACAGAACAGTGGCACTACTACATGGTACTAAAATTTAAGTTAGTCAAAAGAGTGTGTGATCCCAGAGAGGGAAAATAGAAAAGGCCAGACATGTCCTCCAGTCACTTGGAGTGTTGTGTTAAAGCAGAGCAATATTGAACCTTACTCACACAGCTTGAATTACATCTTTATTCCTAGATTTCCAAGGTAGTCTGAGGAATTTTGGCAAACTTTGCAGATGTTCCTATTGCAGATGTTGATCTGAGTGTTTCTCTTTCATGTGAAGTCACTCCAAATGTGCTCCTGTGACCAGCTGTCAGCTGCCCAGTTCCAGAAGCTCTTTGAAGAACTAGACAAAGATGCCATTAAGCAAGTATGTATGTAATCATCATTTATAAAGCATCAGAAGTTGTCTGGCCTTGTGCAAAAATAAGTGAGAGTACTCTAGTATAAAGTGTATAAACAAACTTTGCAACATAGGAACACAAGGTGTGATTACATTGATTTTTAAGCTTTTTGTGAGCAGCTTTTATAGCCACAGACAAAATTGCTCTGGGGGCTTTTACAGCATTAGTTTCGGGTTGCTAGGTGGTGGTAAATGTACAAAATACACCTTTGTTTATTCTGTCAGCATTTGAAAGTGAGTTGTTTAGGCAAAATAGTTCAAAGTCTTTTTCCCCCACTCCCCGAATGAAGAACAAAATGTGGATTCTCTCAGTGTTCAGATGAAGATGGGCAGAAAGCAGTTTTCTCCACTTGGAGAGAGAGAGAAAAAGGAAAAACAAAACACTAAATTATTTGAGGGTTAGGAAATGTTCTATGTTTGCATGTATCTAAGACTTCTAAATTAAATGTTGGGAAATGGGGAAGGGGTATATACAAATAGTAGCTTGGTGTTTAGTTTATCTGCTTGGGGCATTGGAGAGAGGTTGGATTATCCTCCTTCTTTGCCATTACCTTGTGCTGTGCCATAATCAGAAATGGTCTCTTGCTGTTAATAGCCACAGCTGGGAAACATTTTCCTAATTAAATGTCAGAATTAGCCTGTGGCCCTGAAGGTTTGCTTTGAAACTGTCTGGAGTTTTTAAAATCTGAGGTGGGGTGTCTTTTTAAAATTATTGTATTATTTTTAAAATGCTTATGCTTTGTGACTCAGCAAATCCTTTGTGTTCTTTTCAGCACCCCCCCAGTCCAGAGTACCAGTCCCATTTTATGCAGAAAGTGCAGTTTGCCTTTGGCCATCCCTACTTTGGCTACTTGGGGAATGTGGTAGCCCTGGCAAACATTATTTCTATTTGTGTAAGTAAAGGTTTTTTTTGTTGTGGGGCAGTGGTTTTCTTTCTTTTTCTTTTTGTCATTGTTTTTTGGTTTTTCTCTGCTACAAATTTAATTTCCACTTTTGTTCTTTAATTTTCTTTAAATAATTGCTTTTTCTAGCAGTTGGGTTTTTGGCATGCTTTAGTCATGCAAAGTGTTAAGAGGGAATACTTGCAGTTGAAAATGTATTTTGAGCTGCTTGAAAAGGCCTATGCAAAATATGAAAGGCTATTCTTATGCTTAAAAATCTGTTTAATGTAGCAGTAAAGCAGTAGATTCATAAAATATTTTTTGTTTAAGGTGGTTTTGGTGATGGATGCAGATAAGCAGCCATCTGAAAGGGATGACTTCTTCTTGGGGGTAAGATGCAACACTATTCCATGCAGTTTTTGCTGTTCCCTGAGATGTCAGGAATTCTAATGGTTGTTTTTCTTTTGGGGGGTGAAGGCTATCAACTGCTTCTTCATCCTGTACTATCTGCTGGAAATGTTGCTGAAAATCTTAGCAATGGGCTTGAAAAGATACTTGTCTTACCCAAGCAACAGATTTGATGGACTTCTGACTGTAATTTTGCTGGTAAGCTTACATATTCTTGGATTTGTTGGCTGGGGAGGTTAGGGAACTACAAGAGCTGGTGGGACTGCTTTTTTTTAAACACTGATCTGCTGAGCTGAACAGCATGAGCCAGTGTTGTGGGTTTCTGTGGCTGGAAAGTTTACATGGTGGTACATGGTTCTCTTAAGGTCTATGTTCTGAAGATAGGCTTATTTAAATCTGTGGAAAAGGTGCTTTTCCTGATAAAAAGACTTAAATTTTATTCGGAAAAATTCAGCTCCTGGAATAATTGCATGAGGCATTCTGTTTCATGGTTTAAAACCACTTTTCTCTTTAAATTTAAAAACAATTGCCAGACTATTGTAACAATTAATTGGTCAAAGCCTGACACCACTGTGGCAGATGAGGTCAAACTCATGGTTAATGGTATTCACTGTATATCCTTTTGTGAGTCACTGTTGGCTGCTCTATGTACATTTGGTTTGTTTGGAGAATAACTAGGCTAATACGACAATTCACAACTTTAAAGTGAGTCCAATTAGTGGCTTAAAGCTCTTGAAAATGTTTCTTGTCAAGAAGCTTACATAATTTCTGGAACTCAGATTTATAAAGTAAAGTTTTGACTTTTGTTTTGGCTTGGTTTTTCTTTCCTAACTGAAGATTCTGGAGATTGCAACTTTTGCTGTGTATGGATTTCCTCACCCTGGCTGGTGAGTAACCTCTGTGACCTGCTGCCCTTTGCTCAGTGGCTGGGGTGGGTCAGGGGAGCACACACATTGTCATCTGTACATGTCATGATGCTGTGATCATCAGCCCAGTCTTTAATTTACCAAATTTGGTAGAATTTTGCACCCTTGTAGTCACTAGAGGTCATGCAGTATGGATAAGTGAAAGACTTTTCCTTTTTTCCTGGTGTTTTAGAGTTCTCTGTAGCTCTTCTGAGAAGGATGCATTTGTTTTAATTGTAAAGTGATGTAAAATAATATCTTGGCAGGTCTGTGCTTACCAGGGGTGCAGGAGTGGGAATATGATACCGCATACACAACCTAATAGTTTCAGTATCAGATTGTCCATAAATCCGGTTAGATGAACTCCCAAGCAGCTGATGAAAGCTCTTCAACCCTGTATGTAGATGGAAGGCTGAGGTTTTTTTCATACTATAAAATGTAGTAAGAAAATTCCCATGGACTTAACACTATTTGTTGGTATTGTAATAGCAAGCAGTTGTTTTTTGATTTTCTTAAGTTCAAACAGCTTTTGGATAAATATCCTGATTTCTTTTTTGTTGTAAAAAACATAAAAATCATTGGTTCATCTTAAAATTTGAAAACTGTCTCCACAAGAAGAGAGGAAAGCAAAGGAGTTCTGGAAGATTTCCTGGATCTTCACAAGTGATTCATTACACATTCTGCTACTTTGTGTCTTCATGCAAGCTCACACTTAAGACTGACACTCCCTGATTTTTCAGAAGATTTGTTATATTGCCATCAAGTGTTGGGGAAGGAGAGAGGAGGGGAGGCTGACTTGGTGATCAGAATCCGATTTATTGTGGGATACAAACACTTATTTACTATTTCAGGGACTAGTAATGTGTACTACAATTATTAGGTTAAAATCACATACACAGACTTACGCATATGACAACATCTCTTGTTGCAGAGTTTAATGGGGTTTTCTTTTTCTGGTAAACCCGTTTGATTTAATCTTCTTGAGATCTAGGTCTAATTTTCAGTTCCGTTTGCTTTTGCCAAGGCATCCTGTTGTCAAATCTCTTATGTTAACCAGGTACAAAGTCCATCATCTGTCTTGTGTCCCCCAACATTCCAACAATCAAGAAGTTCTCTTAATTTACGCTAGAATCTCTGAACAGAGTTAGACAAGTCAGACCTTATGGTTTTAGAAGGGTTTGTATTTGAATACTACTTGTATTCACTATCACCTTGAAGTGATAGTTGCCAGAAGAGTAATTGCTACAGACTATTTATGGACTATTAACTAATTATGTTAATTATTGATGTTATCATTATGTTTGTGTTTGATTCTGCGCTTTGATTCTTAAATGTAGGCAATTGCTTGCTCTATCGTCTTGGAGCACCAGTAATTCTTGTTAGGTCTTTGTGTCAGTCACTGCAAGCAGGTTACAAGCCTGATGAGTCCCTCTGAGTCCTGATTTGTGCTGCTGTCACATCCACAGACCAAGCAGCTGCCACCTTCAGGGCAGGACAGTGATGTTGCTGTTATCTAGACTATGCCTTCTATGCAGTGTTATCTTTAATAATTTCATTCGTTATTGGGGTTGAATATATTGGAAGTACAAATAACGTTTTAGTATCAGTGTTATCAAGTCATTGGCAGCTTTAGATCCCCACCACCTGCCCTTTCCAGCTAAGAAGCATTCAGCATGCTCATGTAAAAGCCAAAATCAGGGCTGGGTTTTGAAGTGTATGCCCATCTCCCATGGAATGTTAACACGTAAGGAAGAAGGTTGACAAGACAGTCCTTTAACCTAGTGCTGTTTTCAAAGCCCTTCTTCAGCCAGGCATGCCCTGAAGGATTAATGCCTATCTTTGTGCAAGTTCCTGAAGTGTCTCCCTCTAGCAGTCCTTTTGATTCACTTTGTTTTCTGAAAGAACCCTCTTTGGTGCCTCCTCCCCAGCAGAAGGCACAAACATGCACTTCAAAGAGCTCTCTGTACATATTTAAGAGCCCAGGCTAAAGGGATTCCTTCCTTCATCAGTTATTAGTTTACTGTAGCTGAGATTCTTGCTAAGTAAATCAATGTATTTACCTGTAGCCCAGTGTTGTTCTGTCATGGGCTGTTGCTGTGATTTTTTTTTATTTTTTCTGCCCTTCCTAGGAGGCCTGAGTTCATGGGCTTGTTGTCCCTGTGGGACATGGTGCGTCTGGTGAACATGTTAATTGTCTTCAGGTTCCTGCGGATTATCCCCAACATGAAGGTGATTGCTCTTCCCTCTACAACTTGGGTTTCTTTGTTGGTCAATAAATTTTGTTAGAGCCTTTCAGGCTCAGCTCTAACTGTCCTGACTTTTGCACAGCCCCTTACAAAATCACTGACTCTTGCCTGTTCCCTCACCAGAGAAAACCAGCTCAAGTTCTCTTGATGTGATTCTTTGTTCTTTTAGTAAACATTTGATATGGATTGGAAGTGTGATGAATGTCATAGGTACAAAATTCTGCTCTGTTTTAGTTCATGGCTTTGGTTGTTACTACACTGCTGGATCTGGTGAAAAACTTAAGAGCCTTTGCAGGAATCCTTGTGGTAAGTCATGATGCAAGATTGTAATTTCCTTTGTTATAGTTTAATAAGGGCATGTCACCAACAAAGTTAGCAAGGTTCTTGTACAATCACCATGAGCAGTAACATTTTGCCTTTACCAGCCAGTTCTTCTCCAGGGCATGTCTTGGAAAGCCACAATAAACTGCTGGTTTGTCATAGCCAGTACACAGTGGCAGTGCCTCCTTTAGGAGAAGTATCTTCAAAAGATTAATTAAAGCTTCCTTTGAGTGTTTGCCTTAGCTTGGATAGTGTGGATTCAAATTAAAAATTAATCCATGCTAAAAGTCGACCAGTTTTCCTTACCCTGGTTTGCATATGTTAAATTAAATAGCAAAACAACTTTAAAATTGTTTTTGGCTGAGAAGGGCTTGAGATGGCATGTTTGCACGTGATTTTTTAAGAGCCTCTGCCATCCTGTTTTAGGTGTGTCTGTGTAGAACATAGACTCAACAAATGTGATTAAAGGATGAATCACAATGTGTAATGTTCATTACATAAATTCTCCCAACTCTTGAGTTTCTGGCTTTGCAACCATGTCTTCCTGGTAGGGCAAAGAAGTGCCTGGGCAGGTTTGGTTTTGCTGTTGTTCTTGGGTTTTTGTAGGGTACCTTAATTTGAATGGTTAAAGATAATGAGTTGTTGTTCTGGTCTATATACCTAGCATGCAATTTAACCAGAATGTAGGGGGATAGAATATAAGAAAATAAAGATAGTATAGAAAGTAATCTTACCCCTAAGGAGTTGCAGCTGGGCCAATTATCAAAGATTAGGAAGAGGCCTGACTTTAACAGGCCACAGCTGTAACCAATGAGAAGAAGAGTGCAATAAAAGAGTGGTTGGCTGGTTGAGATGGGAGTTGGAGTCAGTTGGTTACCTTGTGAAGAAGAGAGAGTCAGTGCTCTGAGAGCTGCACACAGGAAACACCAAGAAGGTGTGAAGCTTTTGTGATAAGGAGACAGCAGTATGGAACCCCTGCAATAAGATGACAACAACTATATCTATTGAGATCCTCTAGTTAGTGCATTCAGATTTCTGAACTTTTCTTTTTGTTATTTCAATAAACCAGAGTATTTCATTATCTGGTTGTGCAATTCTAGGTCTTCTTCAATTTGTCCAGACCTGTAGTCCACACACTGACTGGTTTTTACTGGAATAATTACCAGTATATAGCCAGATGGGACTTGTCCAGCTTGACTAGCCTCTGCTGCTTGACTGAAAGGCGGCAACTGCGGTGTTTTCACCTCAGAGACACCTCTGGCTATGCTGGTTGCTGCAGCTGGCGCTAGAGACAAGTCCAGACATGCAAAGCTCCAGTTTACCTCTGTGCAGATGCTTCAAGGCGAGGTGAAGGAAAGGAGTGGGATTCTGCCAGAGAGTTTAGATCCAGAGTTTTATTCTGATGGCAGGCTTCTGAATCTCGTAACAGCGCTAACAGAATCTACCGAACTGCGTGTTTGCTGGCTTTTTTAACCCCGGGAGAGGGGGAGGGATACCTGAGACAAACTATGACATCACACTGCTACAGTTTTTCAATTTTAGTTTTCTAGCTGCTTGTACTCTATTTTGGTGGGTAAATATGTGAACAGAAATACTGACAACTAGTGATGAAGAAAAGATACTTCTGTTTATTGGGTCTTAAACTGTCTTTGCTTTGGTATAGTTTTAATCTGCACACAATCAGAACAGGACTGTCTTATAAAAATATGTGATACAAAATATGTGTGTTGTACATAGGGCTCAGGTATAGGTACTAACGGGATGTATATCTTAAGAATATTTTTTAGTTAATCTGTCTTTAACCCCAGTAATAGATGGCACAAGTGTGTTCATAGTAGAAACTCAGACATATCAGCCTTTGAGGCCTTTGTGTAAATACAGAGTAAAATGACAAGGTAGAAATTCATTACGTAGGTTTTGGTTATTAGATTCAAGCTGAATAGATTTTTTTTTTTCCCATGGATTTATGGATGTCACTGTAGATTTACAATGTGGAAAGATGATAACAAGGTCCAGAAATCTGATGTTCTATGGAGATTTCAATATCCCAAAGGGATTAGCTTTAAGTTCTGATTTGAAGCAGTGAAGTAAATTAGATATATAATTTTTGCTTATCATTCTGCATTGCTTTATGGTTTGCTATTTGTACAGAAGATATTTGACCTGGATAATGTATATTGCACAACTCATGAATCCACTGCTGACACATATATATGTATATTTTATTTTCTATATATATAGTGTTTGTACAGACACGAACACAGAACACAAACTGGCTGTCCTGATAATAGTAAGGATAAAGACTACAGTCTTACTAATGCCTTTTTCTTTGAGATAATTCTTAGTTTCAAGATATATTTGCATTGTAAGTTACTCTTTTTTATATATTGGAGGCTTTGGTGTCTTCCCAAAACGCTAAATATCTTAATTGTTTTTAATGAAATTAGGAAAGAAGGTTTTCATTAGAACACTAAATCCCAAGATAGCAGAGGCTATCATATATTAGTTAATTATTTCCTATCGATTTCCTGGGATGACAGGTTTTTTAAAAGGCTGTTCCTAATGTCATTTTTGTCTGTGATCCTTTGTGACTTGTGTTGATGGTTCCTTTTAAAGAGTAAAACAGGTTCTTTTTGAAATCTGCTCTTTTATACTGAATTCCTCTGCCAGAGGGCTGTCACCCTCCCACTGAGGTAGTTGTTGACATTTACCAAAGCACAACAATGTTTAACTTAATATTTTGGTGCTTTAATCTCATAGTCCCAAGACAAAAGTTTGCTATTTCTCTCTCCTGATATGGCTGATGACAGCTAAGTTCAGTAACTCCTTTCATTCTTCAGCGTTTGGGCTAATTGGGGTTATGTTATTTTAATGCCTGAGTTCAGGGCCCTTATTTGTGAAGCATTATGGTGTGAGTAGACCCTCTGAGATAAGCAAGGCTGGGTGCACACCAAGAGATGATGTGCGACATGCAAGGGAGAGCTGCAGCATGGAAAGGGCAGGATTTGGTCATTGAAGTTTGTAACTCTACTGCAAAGGGAAAAATCTATTATAAAATCTCTCTAACTTGCAGGAAAGTCTGGAAACACCCAGAGAAACTTTTATTTCATCTTTCTGGTTTCATTCTCCTTTATTCATCCTGTAGGGTATGTGAATAAAACCTTAGGAATGAATTTACACATCAGCTGAATATTTTGGAGTCAGCTGGATGCAAAAAGAGAGGATTTGAATGACAAATGGGAATGTGAAGAGATGCACTGACAAAAGCATAAGTTCAAAAAAGACAGATCACTTGCATCTACCAGATAAACAGGGAAGGAGCTGGCATTACACTCCTCAAAGCTCAAATTCCTGGAAGAGAGTGAAGACAGCCACAGAGGGTAAAGAGAAGGCACTTTGTAGTGAGGAAAGACTAAAATTGGGGAAAAGGCTGGGACAGCTGTAGAAAAAAACCCTATTGAATAGAATGATTTGGTGATATGGTGACTGTATTGGTGGTTTCCAAATAGAAATTCATAACACATTATCAAGAAACAAAGAAAAATGAAGGAAAAAATCATGGGACTGCTTCTGGGAAAAAAGTAATGGAAGTGTCTCTAAGTCCTTTGTCCATCCCTGTTGTGTGTTATCCCATCCCTGTTTAATTATACTGGTAATAAAGTAATTCAAGTAGTAACACCTTTTTGGAACTAATAAAGATCTCGAGAAATGGGTGGAAAGTTTACCAACTTCTAGTGGAAGAAACCAATAGATACTGAAAAACATAGGAGATGTGCCAGCTGGTAGAGAATGTTATTTCTGTGTGGTGGTACTTCAAGGATCCTGATGGTAACACCTTCTCACTTGGGCAATTAAAACTGGAGCCAGTAATAGAGCAATGAAGTCGGACCAAGAAGAAAGTGTTTTCGTAGCATAAACCTGTGGGGCTATTTTGTAAGAAATACCTGTATCTGATGGTCTTAAAAAGGGAAAAAAAACCCAAGCCCATGCCTAGTAATACATTGGTGGATATTTTAATTAGATTTTATATTAAAAATGCAATTTATCAAGGTCCTTCACCTTTAAAAAACTTCTGCTTTGGATTGAAGAAATTAACATTTTACCTTGAGAGATCAAATTGTTCTTTGTACTTCGGGAAGGGAAGGATGATTTAAGATTTTTAGAGGCAGCACAGTAGGGAACCACATTCTGACTCAATCAGCCACCACGAGTTAATCAGTACTTTTTTTTCTGTATTGTTTTCTCTTGCCTTTGCAAGTCTCATGCTGTTCTTGAAATGCCTGGGAATTAAAAGAACCAATTTGCTGTCAGTACTTGAAAAAAAAAAAGATGGTATTTCACAGTGAGAGGAGTGTATATATCCTTCTTTTAAAACTTTGTACATTCTTTTTTTTTTTTTTTTTTTAATGTAACTGTTAGAACCCCCAGGAAAGAGAAATGCTCCTTGTGGAAATAAATGTCTTCCTGTCCCCTGCAGAGAAAATTATTAAGAACAAATTTACTCATAAAGTAATAAAATAAATAAAAAATAAATTGCCACAAGCAAAAAGTGCTATTAATTCTGAGTAGCTTCAGGCACAAAGCTGAAATAAACATTCTTAATACTTAAGAATGGCTTAGGACCTGAGATATTGCTCCTTCTTTTAAAAGCTCAGAAATACAGTAAGAACAGTTACAGCTGTGGATGTGAGTTCTGGATACATTCAGCTGTTTGGAGGTGCTTACTGTTGGAAGCTTGTCTCATTTTTTCTCCATTATTCTTGCCCTTCCACACTACTCCATTCCTCCCCCCAGGTTAGGTTGATGTAAAGAAGAGAGGCAATTCTCATAGTACCTTTACACATACATAGAATAAAAAAGCAAGGTTTGGGGAAGCTCAGAAAACCTAATTTTCCCATTCCTTGCAGCACCTAGCCACATTTTGTACATTTGATATCAGCTATGGAGCTCCTGATCCCCTGCAACCACCCACCCTTAGGAGGAAGGAAACATGTAGGATTCAGAAATGCTTATGATTGAAAGGAACAATGAAAATCAGAAAGCTTTATTGGTAAATTACACCCTTGGCAAGGAAATTGGTATATTAGTCCCTAGCTGCTGTGCAAGCACATGGCAGTGGGTTCTGGGTTATTGGTAAAAGGAGAGAGAAAAAGGAAGAGATGGATTAAAGAGGGGGAGAGAGAAGAAGAGAGAGAGCGAGGGGGAAAAGAGAGGAAAATAGAGAGAAAAAGAGGAAGAGAAAATAAAATAGGAAGAGAAAGAGGAAAAGAGAGAGAAAAAGCAAACACCAGTGCAGCTTCCAGCTGAAGGGATGTCAGTCCTAATTTCAGCATCAGTCCAGCTGTGCTAGTCTGGCTGAAAAAATGTCCAGGGTCTTGGGGGCACTGCCCAGGCTTGCCACATATTTGTGGGCAGGTTTTTCACTTGCTGTGCAAATTAGTTCTCATGCACAGTCTGTTCTTTCAGGTCTTTCTGGAAAAGGGTCAAAGGCTTTGTGCATCTTAATCCTCTCCTCCAGTGCATGGCCACTTCTTGGCCTCATTCTTGCACTTGTGCTCTGCTGGGTTGTGCTGCTCTCCAGGAACTACAATGGCGGTGTGAATAAGTTTCCAAGGCTGATGGTTTAAAAACCAGGTGCTCTTTGGACACCTCTTAATTCTGGGCTCAGTGATTCTGAGGAACTCAGGAGCATTTCTCAACTCATGGGGAGGTGGGGGTGGTGAGAATGCGCCTCCACAGTCCACCCCGTGCATAAAGTCAACTTCTCTGGGCCTCTACAAACCCATATCCCAGCTCCATATTGTAATCAAGTAAATAATGATCTGAAGAATGAAATTTTTCACTCAAGTGGGGTGAGGAGGAGATGAATTAATTTAAGATGTATCATTATGTTTTCGAGAAAAATATGGATATATAATGAAAATGATTTGTAATGTGTGTATTTGTATGCTAGTAGGAGCAAGTGCAGTGACAGAACAGTGGGACTGAAACTGGGGTATTATTTTCAGGAGACAGAGGCTGGACAAGCATAAAATAGCTTTCAGACAGTCCAACCAGTTTCTGTACAGTCTCTATTTTTGTGCTATTGGTGAAATGATTGACTTTTCCCCCCTCTCCTCAACCTCCATCTGGCTTTCACTGCATCACATTGACTTTGGGATGCGCAAAACAGATTGAACAAAGCGAGTCATTAAGTTAATCCCCACAGGGTAGGAGTACAAGCAGCTCAATTCCTGAAACCTGACTGAGGCAAGAGGAAATAAATCAAAGCAATCACACAAATGTTTTATTCCAGAACATGTTCCCAGGGAACTATCTGCTGGAGGTTGAAAGCCTTGTGTTTTAAATAAAGGAAATCGGGTAAGCCTAAGTCTTGACTAAATAAAAAACATGAAAATAAAAATCACTACCTGAAAAGCGGAAGGCAGTGATAGCTGAGACATGTTTTTAGTGCCAGGCAACATTTTGAGGGGCTTGACATAGAATTATACAACCTGTCATTAAGATGATGAGGTGAGATAAGCTTTCATTAAAATTGGCACTTTAAGATAAGATACAGCTTCTTCAGTAGTTTCCTATGCCAGTTAGGAAACTGATGCCTTTGTTGTTACAGTACCTGGAAGCCATGAAACTGTTTCAGCAGATTGTAAGCTTAAATTCTTGAGGGAAAAAAAAGGGGCTTGTAAAAAAAAAAAACAAACTCCCATACAAAATAACAACCAACTACACCCAAAAATCCTGTGAGATTTCTGGCATATTTTTATTTGATTTGGAAATTCTCCTGGTAATGACAATAATAGACCTTTTGCATTCATTGCCAGTTCCGTTTTGGTTTCTTGGTTTGGTCTTTATCTTAATGTTACTCCTTGTGGAAAGGGTGCTTATGCACAATACATGGAAGATTCAGGAGCCCCAGTGCCTCAACTCTGATTTCAATGCATGAATTTCAATTCATGGCATGAACTTTTAAAGACTTACCAAGCAGAGATTCCCAACTGAATGCAGTGTTTAAAGATTTCTTGGTGGTGGTGTGTGAGAGTGTTTGGTTTCTGAGTTTGTTTCTGACAGTGCAGAGGGAGAGTTTTGCTGTAAATATGAAACCTGGAAGAAATGCTGGGAGGAGTGATGGGACTGATTTCCCCACCTGCTCTGCTGCAGATGTGCTCCCAGTGATCTGAAAGCTGCTTCATCACTAATTATGGGAGACCTCAGAGCGCAACCCAGGGACAGCTTGGCGCCAGTACTTGAGCTCACATTTTTAATGATGCATCTGCTACTGCCTCCTCAGAGCTGATTTCACACTAATGTGGTAGGAAGGATGCTCAGAGTTGTTATCCCTGCTGCTGGAAAGAATGAAAATAAGCAATTTTTTGAGGAGGTAGAAGTTACATTTGTTGTAAAACTGTGCTAGGCTCTGGTCTTTTTTCTCCTTTGAAAATCTGCACTAGTCTTACTGATGTCACTCTTCTTTCTACAGTTTTCCAGAGATAACAATTTGAAACTCCAAAGGCTTGTTTTTCACTTAGCACCACACTGACTCTTGCCAGGATTTAGTCAGGAAAAGAACTTCCCTGAAATATTGGAATTTCAACATGCAACTGCCTCTTCCGAGATGCAGAAGATAATTATTTATGTGTGTAGATTGTATCAAGGCGTACAGACCATGGAGGAAACTTGGGAAAATGGGCCCAAGTTCTGTTTATTCAGTTGTGCATTTTGGAGCCAGCTGGACCTGGCTCTGCCCAAGGTGGGACAGCTCCTGCTGCCCTCTCACAGAAGTCACCCCTGCAGCCCCCACTGCCAAAACCTTGTCACATGAGCCCGACACACCAAGTTCCTTTCCAAATAATGCAGCCAGTTATATTTCTGTAGACAGAATTTGTCTCTTCCCATCAGCAACAAACTGTGATGCTTTGTCATTATGATGACAGAACAGGAAGGGTTTGAGTCTCTGCAGAATTTGAAGACAGGTTGCTGCCAGAAACATCCTCTTCCTTTGTACAGGACAAAATCTCAAATCGAGCAGGAAAATGAAGGGAATAACAAGTAGGTGACAAAGTGGGTAGCAGATTTTGAGGAAGCAGTTTTCCTTGTCTGTTTTTGGACTGAGGTAAAGAGCTTTCTGTTGAAAAGAAATTAATTGTGAAATGAATACCCCCTAAAAACCCGCAAACTTTATTGCTGTGGTTGGGTGTTGCTTTTCCCCTTCATTTGTGTTTTAGGATTCCAAAAGTGGGTTGTTTCTCATTGAAAAAAATTTCTGCACTGTTGAATTATTGGTAAGGAAGAATGAGGTTGCATATGCATTAGAGTTGGCAAGACTTTTGTTTTTTCGTGCTGTTTTGTTGAGGGTTGTGGCTTTGCAGATAGTGATGACATATATTTACTTAGACACATTTGCCCTCTTGAGTGGGATGCTCACTGAGTGCTTCCTTCCTGTTGCAATTCTTTGTAGGGAAGAGGTCCACATTCTGCAGAAAATTAATCTATCTGTTCTTTTAAGGTTGCAAACATCTCAGTGAAATGAACTGGTTTTGCTCCAGTAGTCCTATATTCTTTGAATAACATCTAATTTCAAGCTGCAATTCACACTAGAAGAAAATGCATTGAATCAATTTTTTTCTCACAAGAAAGCTTGGATTTTTGTTTTTAAAGTTGAAATAAATGATGCTACAGCTTTTAGGCCAGTACATGTATGCAAGCCTTAATGTCAGGAGAACTGCGAATGCCAGAGATGATTTTGATGCTATTTCTCCATGAGCTTTTAAATTACAGTACTGCTTAAATACAGTCCTTGAAGTTTTGGTTTGATTAAACTCAAACTGAGCTCTAAGATAAGATGTTTTGCAGTCCACTTGAGAGCAAGGTATAAAAAGATCACTTTTAGACAGAGAGTTTTTTAATTCAATTATAAGAGATGAGGATTTTATTGATAGTTTGGTAGCAGCAGAACACAGAATGGCGCAATATTTAGGAATGAAACCATTGTAAGTAACTGATCTGCCAAATAATTATTTTTTTATAAGCTGAAATGTAATTACAATTCATGCTTTTTTAAGAAGTTGAAATGTAATTTCATTTAAGTATGGAGCTAGGATTGTATTGTTTTGATTTTAATTGGAGCTTGCCCTAGAAGGTTCCTTCTTGCCTTTGATTAGACCATTCCTAGACCATTTTAGAAACAGGAATCAATTTTACACTGCACTAATCAAGTAATATTAAAGGTAATTCAGTAAAATACTGTGAATAACCTTGAAGAAATTGCAGCTGAGAACTTCATAGCGAAGTATGTTCACTATCATTATCAGCTGTTGAAAAAAGTCTGAGATTAAAGTGTTTAGAGTTAGAAAAAAAGATGAAGAAGCAGATAGCCCTTTTTTTCTATAAATCGATGGCAGATATGTCAGCATTTCTCAGTTTGTGTATTCTGAATAGCTGCTACTTACGGAAATGATCCAAAGTTAAAAAAAAATATTAGGGAATTTTTCACAGAAATCATTGAGCTGAGTGAAGCAATAAAGTCTCTGTATATGATTCCATCAGTGACATACTCAGGAATGAGCTGAAAAGTTATTTCTGTAATGCAAAGTGGTAGACTTTTCATGTATTCTTTTTACCCAATATGCTGTGCATATATATGAGCTTACAGATAGTATGCAATATGTAGAAACTTTATGGTATTTAACCCATCAAATAAGTATGAAGAGACGATTGCCCAGTGAAACAATTTTGG
Source organism: Euphonia xanthogaster (assembly GCA_034509185.1). NCBI lineage: Eukaryota > Metazoa > Chordata > Aves > Passeriformes > Fringillidae > Euphonia > Euphonia xanthogaster. The sequence continues at coordinate 5,791,146 of JAYDZK010000268.1, forward strand.
TGGCCAAGGGGAGGTTACATCAGCAGAAATATGAATTGAGAAGGAGTGGAAGGTGAAGCAAACATAGGGACAGTTGCTTAAATCACTTCTTTAAATCCTATGGCATTATATATTAACTGAGTATTCTGAAGCACATTTATGGTCCCAAATTTTTACTTGTTTCTTTCCATTCATGTGCATATTATCCCAATTTCTGCAAATTTCTTCCCCAAAAGCTCTTTCTTTTGCATTTTTTCACTTGTTTTTCTGCTTGCCCTCTTTGCAGTACAACCTGGTTTCTTCCTCCTCTGTATTTGCTGACCTGATACACACAGATCCTGAAAAATTGTGCTGCTAGATCACAACTCTGTGTGCTCACTGCCAAGCTCAGGGAAACATAGTGCTTCAAGGTTTGAAGCACAGCTTCCTCAAAGTGCAAATCTTTATTTGCAGCTGTTTATTTACGTCATATATGGAGTGTGGGGGTATTGTGTGCATGATCAGGCCAGGGGAACCATAACTGGTGTATTTATTCTAATCTAAAAATATGACTTCAGTTCCTCCTTGATTTACTCTGGCCTTGCTGAAGAGATTATGAAAGCACAAAGGACCTTAAGTTTCTCACTCAGGAGTGAGTCCTGCTCAGCATTATCTCAGAGCAGAAGTTTGCTGTGAAGGTACTACATGTGATGTCACAAATGTTAGCGGTGCAGACAAGGTGGGTAGGACATGTGAAGCAGCTAGGGTGCTGGTCCTTCTGTGCTCACAGAACACTAGGATCCAGGCACCACCCCACCAGTTTATCAGCTCTGCACTTGCTCTGTCTGTAGATGTGAATTTCTGTGCTGGTTTCTGGCCCAGGGCTCCTCACAGCAACAAGAGCTGAAATCCTGAGAATGAGAACACGAACGGCGAGAAGTGGCTTTGGCTGAGCCTGTTACAAACCTGGTCCCTTGCTCTCCAGAGCTACTACTCTGAGGCACTCAAGTCTGAGGTATTTGCTGTTCTGGACAGATTGTGGGAATCCAGGGCTCTGTGTGGGTGACACTTCCTCTAAACAAGCTTGTTGCAGCACTTGTCATTGATATAGAAAGACTGATATCTCCTATGTTTTGGTGGCTCTTTCTGAGCTGAGCCCTTTGCTGTGAGGACAGCACAGCCTTCTCTGCCCTGTTACTCTTCTCAGGTATCATCCCCGGGGAAGAGCTGCCACCATCTCTTGTTCTGTGCATTTCCAGGCATAGTGGATCATGGCTGAGTGATGCCAAGGGCTCTGTTCCCCAGGTGGTCCCTTGCTTTTATCATGGATGCTTTCTGTGTGCTTTGGTCTCCCTTCCTCTCTTTAACTGAGATAGAGAATAAGCAGACTGGTAAAAGTCACTAAATCTCATTTTTATCTTGACCTTGAATTACACTCAAAGTTTTGTATAGCATTTGGCAGAAAATTATGTGCAGTTTGCTTTTTTAAATTTTTTTTCTGCATTTTAACTGAATTCACTGGGATCCTTTCAGACTTCAAACTTGGAGTTAAACTATATCAATTCTAAGTTTGAGAAGCATCAAGTCTCTCATGGTCATTGCATTTTATGCAGCTCCAAGTTTCAGCAGTTGGACTCAGATTTGTATATCACTAAATAAAGAGTTGGCCAAACTTACAGCAAATGTGAGCCAGTTTAGTTCTGTAGGCAAGGAGCTTATTTTGATTCAGAATAGCAGGACCCAGCATTGTTTATGGGGTATCAATGGACATAAAACACCTCATGGAAACGTTGCTCAAGCTATGAAAACACTAAAGGTTACTTCAGACACGAGTATGAGCAGAGGTCTTTCACAAAACATTCTACAGAAAATAGGGTGAGATAAGGGGGAAAAAGTAAATCTAAAAATATGCAGGGGAAAAAACCCTATAAAATGAAGTCTGTTGCCTACGAAGGCATTTTTTTCCAGTGCATAGCCCAATGATTGAGTAATATTTAAACTCCAACTTGAGGCCTCACATGGAAACTAAGAATTCCTCTTGCTGAATCTCTGCCTTGCTCTTCATCCCTTCTATCAGGGATGAGAACTGTTTGAGGTTATGAATCATCTTAATCACACTGATCTTATTAATAAATATACAATCCTGGACAATATAAAAGGAAATAATTCAAATTTCGTTTCAAAAAACCTGATTAAAGGAGGATAAACAGAAGGGAATTGGATTTTAAAGAAAAAAAGTTTACAATGCTTTGTTGTTTAATCCTGAAGTATAAATTGGAATTCTGTAAGCACTAGTGGAGTAGATGTGTGAATGTTTTCTTTGAAGGAAAATCTATATTGGAGACATTAATTAATAGATGCTTGAATGGGACAAGTTGCTTATTTGTAAAACAGAGCACGGTCTAGCTGTTAGAAGTGCAGTCTCAAGTGTTTATATCCATGTGGTCTGGAGACTTTGGAAAAGAAGGTTTGTCTTCTGCCTCTGCTGTGGGTGGGAGAATACAGAACACCCACCACTGCTCTGTTTGAGTGTGGTTGATTTTAGCTTCAGCACATCTTTCCAGTTTACTTTTATATGTATCAAAAGAATTTATAGTAAGTTTGATACAATCCAGAAATATTGAAGTGGACAGGAAATCTTCCTCCTTAAAAATGCCATAATTTAAAAAATAAAACCTAAGTTTACGTCCAAAAATCTGAAAATATGTTCTGCCATGCATGCTCAATCCAGCAATCCAATTGAGACACTTGTATCATGAATATTTTATTTCAATGCATTTTTCTGAATTTATGAACAAACAGACACACTGATTTGGCTTAAATTTTATGATGATAGACAAAAATATTCACATTTTAAGTCCCTAAATCTTTAATAGCAGTTTAGCTAGTCTTTAGTAATTCTTTACTTTTAAAAAATCAAAACTTAGAAAAAAAAAGTAGCTAAACAGAATCCTTAAAACCAACTCTTCATTGAAAGTGGACATGAATCCTTTCCCTTACCTGTTAAGGGGTAGCCTCTGTCCTTCGCAGCACTCCCTGGAGTGTTGTTTCTTTAGTGGATATGAATGAAAGCATACAATTCCATGTGGATTTTATTTCTGCGTGCTTTCCTTCAAGTCTCAGTTTAAAACCAAGCAAAAAATCTAAAAAGGTATAGGGTAGGACAAGAATTCTTGTAATTCAACAAATTCGAAGTGGAGTCTTTGCTAGTTATATTTTTATGCCAGGTTTTGATATGTATGGTGGTGTAGTGTGATTTCATTGGATTTGTAAATGGGGAAAAGTTAGACATACTATAGGTACAAAAACTCTGCAAGTAACATCTCTTTCATGGGTGGCTTATGCAATTCAGTTTGACAGAAGGCAGTAATTCAGAATTCTGGTGATAAAGGATAAAAACACCTTAACCTTATCTTTGCTGAGAGATGAGAGGTGTAAATCCATTGACCTACAGCTACTGGAGAATTGTGGGCAGGAGGTAACACATTGGCACTCTGCACTCATCTGCTTGCCTCCTTCTTAAGTTGCTTTAAATCCCTGGAAATGGATCACATTAGAATTGATGTTTTTGTGCCAAATGAGGATTCTCGTAAACTTGTGAGGGGGGGGATAAACTTGCTTTAAGCTGATTTACTCCAGCAATGTGCTCAAAACAGATGGAGAGCATCAGTGCCTTGATAGAAAGTCTCCTAATGAACGCTGCCAGGGAAGGAACCCCCTGACACAAAGGTCTGCAGAAGCTGCAGTTACACAAACCAGAGCAGTGAGTGTTCAGGAGGATTTGTATACTGAGGCAGGTTTTTACCTCTGGTATTTCTCCTGCAGCTGTTGTAAAAACTGGACAGAAGGTTCATTTTTCCCCATGTGTTTTACTGCAGGAATGCTCTTGCAAGGGTGTCATGCTTAGTTTACCTGATTTAGAGGGGTCTAAGAAAGACACTTGCTTTGGAATGTTCTAGACCATGCAGATTGGCCTGTCTGCAGTTAGGAAGTGTGACATAAGATCAGTTCAAGTGCTGTCATATTCTGATTTGATGTGATTTTATTTCTTAATATGGTTTCTGCAGTGCATATATATAACCTATCAAGTAATATAAATAGACATGCATTCCATTTTATATACAGCCAACTAATCATTTGAGACACTTGCCTTTTATGCTTGATTTCACAAGTAAACTGCTTTATTTCCTATGATAAGACAACAGGGACATATTGGCTAATATAATTTTAAAGTAGTTTTCTTACCAAGATACAGGTAAAAGATTTTTTTAAAATGCTAGATTAATAATACAACATGATTAGTTATCTTGACATCACACAGTGTTTGGTGTCCTCTAAAAAGAGAAGAGTCAATTCAGTGTCTAACTATGCTTTAGCAGGTGTATTAGAGTTGGAATAAAATTCCCATTCTTATGCTATTTTACCTTAAGCTATTTGTGTGCAGTCTTTGACCTTCCAAAACAATATTGAAAATGAAATTAGCATTTGTGATATTGGTCATTAGCTGCAAATTAATAAAAAAAGTTGTGGGGGGAAGAGATTAAAGGAAAATGTTGGTTTTTACATAGTTTTTCTGTGCTGTTCTTGCCCAGGGTTTTGCATTGCATCACTTGGTTCCTAGCTAGTCTTGTTCCAGCCACATGGCTTTTAGGTGATTATACACATGTAGTAAGTTTAAATATTTCAAAGACCCTTGCTTTTGGAGTCTCCTGGAAGATAGAACCTAAAACTGAACTTGTTACAGTGATTTTATGATTTTTTTTTTAAATTTAAAGAAAACAATGGCAGCATTGATCTTTTGGAGACTTTTTTATTTGTGTGTGTGTGTGTGTGTGTGCGCGTGTGTGTGTGAGTGCGCTCCCACCTTACATTTCTCCCTGTACACCCCCAAGGGAAGATTAATGTAAGATGTCCAGACATTTCTTTTTTCTGTGGCACAATAGCCTGTTGTTCACATGTAGATGCCCGTTAATGACAAGTGGAATATTTGTTTTCCCACCAAGGCTGACACACAGTTTCAAAGGTCAAGCACTGTCTGATACTGCATTTACTGGCTTAAACTTTTCTTTTCCCACAGTGGATGAATTTGTGTAGCTGCCCCAGCTGCTTTTCCATTTGCTGCCATGTGTCTCTAGTAATTCTTCAGCTTCTTTGCTTTCCTCAAAACTGAACACAGCAGAAGCAGCTAATTATTCTGTACTGATAAATAAAGCAGTGCTTTATGGGAGACTGGGGCAGACCTAGGTAAGCATGAGCAAATGCCTTGGCTTACAAGTTGATTTTTGTTCAAAGGCTCCAATTAAGTGTTTTGATCCTCACTTTGATTAACAGGTGAAAATTCAAAATGAGACTGAGCTGGGGAATTGTGAGTGGGAATTTTTTCCCTGTCTTATATTAGGTCAAGTGTTTCCACAATCTATAAATGTTTCTAGGACATGCTCCAATTCAGGGACTTCAGGGAAAAGAATGTCCCATGGGAACAGCTGGGGGATGTTTTCCTGTACCAAAGACCACATTTTGTGCTGTGTTTTGGAGTGGTTCCCTCCATAGAAAGCACGAGCTGCTGAAAGGAGATTTCTATCCTTTCCCCATCTCCCTTATTAAGCAGCAGGTACTAGCTGAGCACTTTGGACATCAGTCACACAGGGCCTTTTTCCCTTTCTCCCTAGCTGTGGCACCAGTGAGATAATGTCCTCTTGTACACAGTCAGGAAAAAAACTTGGTGAAGCATAAAATCTCTTTTTTCCAACCAGCTCACTTCTGATGGAAGAAACAGCTTCTAGTCTCACAGTAAGAGGACTAACTTGTCACTCACTGTAGCAATTTACCTGTTCCAAAAGGCACAGCAATTGTTTCCAAGCATGAAAGCAGCCACTGTTTAAAAACAGAAGTAACCAAAAGTGGGTAGAATTAAATTAACGTTACTTAGGAATGGGTCACCCTGTTTGTTTTGAAGCTGTTTTTGTTTAAAATTTTTGTCCAAAAAGCATCTAATTAGCGACACAGAGGAAAAAAATGTGGTATTAAAATTAAAAAAAGAGGCTCAATCACAACTTTATCAGAAGTACTTCAGGGTAAGATTTCAAGCAGCTAATGTCATGTCAGTGTGTTTCTTTAGGCTTTTGAACAGTTCTTCAGTCAGGTGGTTGAAATTATGGTGTTTTTAAGAAAATAAATTATTTTTAATTTAATTTGTTTTACTGCACATATTTTTGCCAATGAAATGGTGTGTCACTGACCCCCTTTTACAATATTGTTAGCTCAAGTGCAATAATTGCTTTTTCTTGCAGGCTGAGTGAGGCATCGACCTGTGAAGTATGAGTTAAAGTTCAAATTACACAGCCTTTGTTCTTTGCTTCAGACTATCTGCTCTGAATATATAACACAGCCAGTAAGACATCAAATAAGATGTATCAAAAATATATTTTTCAGTTCCGAGGGTAGATCAGTATCTGGGCAGAAGACAAGTGCAGTTTGTTTTTTTTTAAATAAACACAAGAACTTTACAGGGAGTGAGTTTTAGTGATGTATCTTATTTTATAGCCTATTTCTTCTCTTCTTGCTTTCTTAACTGATTAGCCTGAGCATTAAATTGTACTAAGAGCAGTTAGAGGTTTTTGTTATAAAATAATATTGCAGCAAAGTCCCCCATAAAGCATCAGTTGATTTATCTGTATAGACTATGTGGAAGTTCTTTCTGGTCAATAGGTTAAGACAGTAGCAAATAACAAGCAAGGCTCTCACAAGTATAGGAATGAACTATCACAGGGAAAGGTCAGCACTGTGTCTGCTTCAGCAGTGTGGCTTCTCCCATCTATACGAGTTATATGCCTGTCATCAGAGCCAAGTCATGAAGCTTAAACAAATGTCTAGCTGAGACTGGATATTAGAGAAGGGCTAGGAAGGAGGTAAATACTGCTTGTATTCTGACAATTCATTGCAGTTTCCACAGCAGTTTAATAATGTAGGCAGCCCCTTATGTCTTTCCTCTCCCATTTCATGTAGGATCAGCCAGGCTATTTTTTGGAATATTGTATTTAAAACACCCTGAAATAATCACATTATATATTCAGTAACATCTTGATTTCCCTGAAGAGCAGAATATTGCCATCACTGTCACATTGATACAATCCACATGTAATCAGATGTGTTCCTCAGAGGCCAAAACTATCCTGAAGGCAAAGCCTCTGCACCCACACTTGTTATATACAAATCCTGCCCCTACAGGGTTGTTATTCTGGGCCATTCTTGGCTCCAAGCTTTGCCAGTGCTGCTGAATGAAGATACTCTTTCTTCACTGTCCAAAGCTGTCCATCAGTGATTTCCTCTGTATCTAGGTAGAAACCTCCACTGCTGTTGAGGATCCTGGGAAATAGGATGCAAGGCTAATACCCTTTTATGAAAATTAAGTGACCAAGCAGTGCAATACAGCCCCATCTGTGAGACTGCCAATTTGTGCCAGCTTCAGTCAACATTATTCTTTGCTCAGAGGTTCCTCAATTAGATCACATTTTCTAAAACACTTTAGTCTAGTGCATATATAAGAAAGAATGGAGGGAAAACATTTTTTAGGTGGTGCTGATGTGTTGTTATAGTAACTCCAAAAGTCTAGGAATCTGAGGGAAAACCCTTTAAACAGCTGGCCTCTTGCAATATCCCAATAGCCGAATGTTCCCATTGTGTTATTTCTACAGCGCTATCTCCTTTGTTGGTGATTTATCAAATTTTCTATGCTTAGCACACATACTGGAGGTAAATTATAAATAGCTGTACGAGTCAGGCCAAAGATCATCTCAGCTGGTGTCTGTTATCCAGCACCATCCAAACAAAGGAGGCTAGGGAAGAATGGAAACACTGACCATGCTTCACCTGAGTCCTCTCCTTGTCTCCCAACTCCTCGTGCCTCAGAGCCTTCCTCATCCAGGAATGGTTTCTGTGTATTAAGTCATATTTGTTGGATTCTGTTCCAGGAACATGGTCATTACTCTCTGAGCCTGTTAACTTTTAATATCTAATATCTAATATTATATGAGATTAATTAAATCAGAGGATGGGTTAGAACTGGGTGTACTGGATGAAGTAATGTAGCTCTGTTCTTGTTTCAACCATTATCTCACTAGGAGACTTTGGGAAATCATGTAATCTTTCTAAAGATTTAAAATACTTTCTTTAAAATGTGACTAGTACTTACAAGTGTCGAAAGCATTTTCCCTCTCTGTACAAGGAGCAAATAAAATATTATCATTTTCCATCCTCATCTGTGTCCTCTATATCAAAGAAATTCTGTGTAAAAAGCATAATCAAAAAAAGAGAAAGTTTATTCCATTTAGACAAATTGCTGCAAAAGGATGCAAGAAAGACTCCAGTGAGGAGGCATGCTTTTGCTTGAACTCTCTATTTTAAGTACCTAAATAACATTTCTACCCACACATTTGCGTCAGGTGTAGCCTAAGGTAAATTTGGAATTTCTGTACCCTTGTCATAAAGAATCTATAAGTTGTGAAATTGGTTCTTCTCAGGATGCCTAGATAATTTACTCCACCCTGGAGCAGAGATTTTGAACTGTGACCAAAGGATATTTAAACGCTGCTTTATGCTAATGACAATATCTTAGAGAATGAGGCTGAAATTAGCCCTGTGTTGACTCTGCAAGAACTCTGCAGCAGTGTTGCTGTTCAGTGAGGTATCGGCAGGAATTCTGAACACTCCTCCAGTACAGGCACTGGACATAAGGATACAACTTCACAAGGATTCTATGAAAGCACTGAAATGCATTCTTTAGGGAGGTTGTGTCGTCTCCACCTCTGGAATTTTTAATGTTCCAACAGGATAAATTGCTGGGCAGCCAGATCTTACTTAACAGGATAAAGTGCTGAGCAGTAGCTGACCTTACTCTGTGAGATCTCCTGAGGTCCTCTCTAACTTGAATTGTCCTTCAACACTATTTGTCTTGGACAACAGAGACAATCAGATTATATCTCTCACATCTTGAATAGTCTCTGCTACTGCATTTAAAACAGAGAGTCAACAGGTTTTTCTCTGGCAATTCTTTTAGTAAAATAGTGACCCTGCTCTCACTTAATGATAAATCTCGTCTATGGTGACCAGACTTAGGAAGGATTTCTAGGATTTAGTCTTGGACTGTCATAGAGGCCTTCGTCATCATAATGTAGTGTCTTAAGTGAGTTGGAATTGAAGGAATTATCTTCTCCTGTGTATTTTGCTTTCCAGTTAAGCTACATGCCTTGCTCAGAGTATTGATATTATGAACATTTCCGCTCAGCATCTTAGTTTTTACTTTCCATTTCTGAAGGTTCACAGAATTTTGTTCAATTTATAGTTGGAACAACTTTTCATTTCTGCTGCTGAGCTGGATTCTGTTCTCTGAGCAAATTGCTGTAAACAGATTCTTAGAATGTTTCTAATCTGTTTTGATTCATAACCAAAACAGGTGAGCACAGCATACCTTAAGTGTCAATTTAAAATAACCTGGCTGTCTTCAATGTAATCTGCAGTAGTTTAACTGCTGATGAGAACTAACATCTTAATTTGCCAGGGCTGTCTCCAAAAAAGCTGTGCAGCTGTTTTGTGATGGGTAGGGCAGGATTCAGACTTCCACCTTAGAGGCCAAAATACTGACCGTACTGTTCTCTCAGCTGCCATGGCAGAGTTCCTTTTCTTTTCTTTTTCACAGTTTCTGGCTACCTTCATCCTCATGTTCCTCTGTGAAAATATGACTACTCCTGTCTCTGTTATGAGGAATTTTGGGAGGAGTTCATAAACAGGCCTGCCCTAGACACTGCTGTAGTTTTCTCTCTTAATTTCTGAACTGGCACTGAGACACTGTTGGCACTGGAATTGTGAGAAGTAGTGACATCAAAATGAGATTTAGACTTGAAGCTCAATACCTTTGTAGAAACACAAACGTTTGGAAACAATAGCTGAACATATTTGTATAGATGAAAAAGAGTTTGTTTGCATGCCTGCAGCTGAATGCTTTATTACCTGTGAAAACTTAGCCTTCTTCTTTCTAATAAGTGTTGAAAACCCCATGACATTGTTTCCATGTATTAATTCTTAAATATATTACAAAGGAGGATAAAAATTAGCAAATATGTTATACAAGCATAAAAGACAGGATGGTCCACAATTCTGAGAGGCAGCCAGGAGTGACTTTCTCATTACACCTTTTTCCATGAAGGTGTTCTTTGTGCAGAATGTATATTTAAAGAACACCCATTAGCCTATTTTTGTGGGGAAAATGTGCCCCATCACACAGCATGCTAATAAACAAGTTGCTAAATGTGAGTGGTAACACAGAAACAAGTCAACCTAAAAAGTATTTGAGATGGTTTTGCATTTGAGTGGAACACACTGGAAATGCCCTTTCAGAATCCTAATTTGTAGGGGGATAGAATATAAGAAAATAAAGATAGTATAGAAAGTAATCTTACCCCTAAGGAGCTGCAGCTGGGCCAATTATCAAAGATTA
>JAYDZK010000268.1:5806855-5820301 GCA_034509185.1 Euphonia xanthogaster
TTGGAAAAAAAAAAAAAAAAAAAAAAAAAAGAAAAAAAAAAAAAAAGCGGAAAATTATCTTTTCGTATCACATATTTCTATTTACTTTTTTTAGGCTTTATGCCTTAAAAATGCTGAAATTCACAGCTTTTCCTAAAATAGGGAGCGAATCCTTGTGCTCCCTGTTTTGTGCCTGTGCTGGAGGCTGCAGGAAAAAAAACCTGTGATATTTTATGATTAAGATATCAGTCTTAATCTTGATATCAGTCTTAATCCTATCAATCTCTGGGATTGCTGTGTTTCTGATAAAAATTATGAGGCCTGGGTATGCATCACCTCTCCCTCCTCCTGACACAAACAGTATTGGGACATCCTCAGAAAACCAACATCATTTTTTTCATCTTCAAAAAACCAAAGCAAACACTAAACAATCAAATAAAAAAGCCAGAAACAAATACCCAGTTTAAATATGTTTTCTACTCCCCTCACTATCCCCCTGAATTTTGGGATATCTTAGTTTTCATATACTATGCAGGGGGAGGGGGAGGGAAATCACTGTTTATCTTGACTTTCCCTGAAAATGCATTTACTTTATGTATCTTTGACTAATCAGTTTCATGTTTTCATTAAGCTGGAAGACTCAGGGAAAAAAATTCTCATTTTTTCCAAAGTGACATTTGTTCCTCAGTCATTTACTTGATCAAAAAAAGTTTTTTCTCCTTAGTCTCATAGAAAATTCTGTAAAGAGGGTGTTCTGTGGAGCAATATTTATCTATGAATTGCACTTACATCAACAAAGTCAATATCTGCTTGAAATGCCTTGCAGATAGCTGCGGCAGCATCAATCATTTGAAAGTATCTTTTTATAGAAGGCTTCTCAGGCTGTCTTCTTGAACTTTCCTTTGAATTTTTTCATAAAATAAATTAGTTCTTCCATCAGTAAATTAGAAGATTGAAGTGAGTAGCTGTTCAAATCAGCATGTTGTTATCATTAGGCACTTCAGATCCATATTAAAATGTGGATATATTAGTTGTCTTTCCTCCTCATTCCCTCACACCTAATCATAAAGCTGTCTTAGGTGCATGATTTGCAGCTGAGCTGTAAAAAGGGCATCAGTCTCTTCAGGCTGCCATGAAGGCACAGCTTCAGGTAGTTACCCTGGCCATGGTGTGATTGAACTAGGAGATGGAAAAAGGCCTAATGAAATAATGTTCTGGTCAGACAAAGCAGCTCAGGAAAAGAAGTGTTTCCTTTTGTTCTGGGTGTTGTTTAATCTTCTGGCACTTAGCTTGCATAGAGCTTTGTACAGTTTAGCTTTGATCAGCTTCAAATGTGAAAGAAAAATCTGTGTGTTGATTTCATGTCTCTCTCAGGGTGCTTTCCTGGTGTGCTTGGAATGAGATGTTCTCAACTTAATTTGAATTTGTTTTCCCTGCATTTGAATCCATCTATTCTTAAAGTCTTTTTTCCTTTCATGCATTAATATTTGTGGCATGAAGAACCATTCTTTAGAGTTATTGCTAAAAGAGAGTTTGAGAGTGTTTAAGGCAAGGCAAGAGTTCTTTATTTTGAACTTAGTAAGATTAAACTGTTACGTTTTTGTGTCAGCTGTGATTGTTAATGTGTCCTGGTTTTGGTTAAAAAGCCACTGTCAATGGGTAATTGGTTTTTTTAAACAAGTCAGTCATGTGTATTTATACTTATAGAGAGAATTACCTCTTGTCTTTGTAAATACATTATTAAAATATCCAGTGTCTTGTATCCTTGAGCTCAAATAGGAAAAGTAACAGACAAGGGAAAAGACCTGAGTCTTCCATTTACCAGTTGCTCATAGATAACTGCTTTCATGCTTCCCTGTCACGTGTAGACCTTCTCAAATCCCCAGGACCAAATAACCTTTTCTTGCTATTAAATATTCAGAAATTTCCAGGGAACACTTAGGTGCTAACAGGAATGTCAGAAGCACAAGTATAGCTGAAATAGCCTCTTGTAAATAGTTTCATTGCAAGTGCTTTAGGAGTGGTCACACAAATGCTTTTTGCAAGCCTGTCAGGGTGGCAGTGTACAGAGGAATAGATGCTGTTATCCCAGGCAAAACAAGAGAAATTATTTCCTTCAGGCGGGGTTTATATTGCTTGGAGGGAGCGGTTCAGGACAAACTGATTTGGGGACATGATCAAGTTCCAAAGCTGGGAGTTTGATTTAATATGTTGTCTTTTCTCAAAACACCAAGGGAATGCATGCTATTAGAATGCACAAGTTGCAGAAAGGAAGCACTAAAAGCTTGCAGTTTGTGGGATAAACAAGTTTCATCTTTGAGTACCTCTATAAACTTTGTGAAGAGAAACCACAGACCACTTTAGGAGGAGGTATAAGTGGTACAATTACAAGAGGGAAGAAAAGGGTGATGGAGTAGATAATTCTTAATATATAAATATGGTGAAACAGCTGTTTAGACAAACCCTTCAATAAATAGGGTAGAGCAGATAAAAAGGAAATTGTGCTATTTTGTCACTGACTGGAGCTAGATGTGATATAGAGCTATTTCAACCTAGCCTCATCAAGGTTGATACAAATGTGTATTGAAACTGACTTGCTGATTAAAAAAAAATCACTGAAGTCAGTATGTTTCTGAAAGAAATTGAAGTCACTGATAATGATTAAAAAAAAAAAACCAAAACAAAACAGCTCTACATTGGAAAATGAGTAATTTTTAGCCAAGCATGTTTTTTCAAATATTTATAAAAGAAGGTTGTGTGAAGAAATTCCTCTTTTTTTGCGCTTCCTGGGTGGTTGGTGCAGCTGTGCATGAATGAAAGTTACTTCAAGCCACTTCAGCTATAGAAAGGAACAGCTATAGAAAGGAAAAGCCCCAGAAGGCAGCAGTGTCTGTAAGTGGTGTAAAGTTCTGTGTCATTCTGAAAGCTCTCTGTAAGGATATATGATGCTGCATGTTAGGATGTACATTGGTGAAATTACTTTTTTATCTCTGTGCCTGTATCTCAGGGCTTATTCAGAGACTTTGGGCCACAGTTTGTGGTTTTTCTTCTTAAGTAGCTATGGAATGACTGACCAAAAACTGCTGAAGTCGCTGAAAAAACTTATTTAAAATTGTGCTCAAGTGAGCCAAGTCTTGTAAAATCTTGACTTGAAGCTGATGTCATGGAGCTTAGAGATATTAAATAGTTCACAGAAAACTTTTCAAACCTCTTGCTTTTTAGAACTGTAATCTAGATACTAAACCCTTTTTAAAAATCTTTTTTTTATCCTTTTCCTAAAGGGCCCTTCATTCTGAAGTGTGCTCCACTGACTGATTTTAACACTTTTAGGTATGAGAACCAATTCATTTTCTCTCTGCAAGGTAATGATTACAAAAAAAAAAAAAAAAAAAAAAAGGAAAAAAGAGAAAATTATACCAGCTGCAATCACAACCCAAAAAGCAAAAAACCCCCAAAAAACTAATAGCAATCACATTCATCAAGATATTAAGGAGAGAATATGATTGTCCCAAGAACTGCTTATGACTGGTAGAAAATGTGGAAATATTTATCTAGTATTTAGGTTTGCTTGTGTGTTGCTCTCAGTAGAACATTGTGTACAATCTGTGGGCTCTTTAGAGGTTTTATCAGTTCCTTTATTGTGGGAGCAGTTTGGGAAAGCAGTGCCATGTGTGCCTCTCCCACAGCTGCAGGAATGTCCCTCTCTCAGTAACACCTGTAACAGCTCTGGCACCCAGATGTTTGTGTGGCACACAACAAACAGGTGAGCCTCAAGTACTCCAGAGCAGCACTCTGCATTTGGGATGTCAGTGAGGAATGCTGTTTGCAGTTCTCCATGTTTGAATGATTGGAGAAATATGATTTGCCTTTCATAAACAACTGGGTCGAATTAGGTACTTTGCTTATTGTCTAAGTGGTAAAGTTTTTGCGTGTAAACTCTTGTGACCCATCTTAAAGTAAGAAAATTCCTGTAGAAGGAAAGTATGGTAATGTTTCTGGAAAAGCAAATTTTACTAAGTTGTCTTCAGCTTTTGATAGCTCTGACTGAGAATCTGCTGCTTTTTTTTAACCTACATGAACCTAGAAGGCCAGGAAATAAGAGTTCTTTAAAGATACTGGGTTAGATCTTGCCTCCTGGGTACAAAATGGAACAAGGACATGCTGTTTGTCTACCATGGTAACACTTGGAACTGAAACCTTGGCTTGTGTTATTTCACAGTTGGATGAAAGAGTACATTAAGAAAGATTCAAATCAGGATTTGAAGCACTGTGCTGCTTCTAGGGTAGCGAAGGTCTAGGTGACTGTGTGGGACACCAGTAAAAATAACTCTTGCCAAACTTGAGTGTTTTTGAATTCTTAGCCATTCTTGTTGTTGTTCAGTTCATGGTGGCTGTGTGTGGTTGTGCAACCAATGGCTTTGTATTAAAGCCAGGTCTGATTGGGGCAATAACTGGGTAGGGATTAATCCTGCTCTGCTGTTAGCAGCTCTAAACTATAATAAAGATTTGGTCTGGGAACCTATAAGATGCTGTAAAGCAAGGATAAGGAGTGGATTGGAATGATGAATTAGAAGATGTATCCTACAAGGGATAGATAGCCATTATAAATCAGTTAATACTGGAGAACCACAATAGATGTTGTCAGAACTCTGCTTTGTTAAAAATAAATGGAAATTTTGGATCAGATCAAACGAAGAACAAGAATAAACACTCTGAAAGCCCTGTCCCTTGATACCAGTTCCTTATCTACATGGCATTGTTTAAATCTGTTGATGCCCTTATAAATTGCCTCAGGAGCTAGCTCTTCTGTTTTAATCCAATACACAGCTGGACTGAGGCTTTCAAAGCAGATCATTGATTAAAACTGATGGGGAAAAGATAATTGCAGATAATTTCTAAATTATCTGTGTGTTTTGAAAAATTTTAGCCTTTGGGTGTTAATGTGCAGCCTTTAATCTGTCCTTAATCAAGCAGAATTCTCACAGGGACTTTTGTTTGAGTGAAACTATGCAGTTTGATCTTTTGGCAAGAAGGTTTTGCAGGAAACTGATTGCTGCAAGCAGAATTTGTGCAAGAAAACTTCTAAAGTACATGAGAATGGCACCTTTTCCCAGTTATAAGTAGCTCCATTCTTTTTGCTGACTTTGGTGGTAGTGTTTTGGTAAGCAGGAATATACTAGCAGGTAATCTGAAATGCAAACAAAATGGAAAGAATTGCTTCAGTTGACATTCTACGTGTTTCTAGTTGACACTTTTTATTTCACAAAAAAAAATTCTTTTGTGTGTCATTATAATTTTAATTTTCAGTGACTGCTTTTTACAAAATAGAGACAATGTTTGCAGGGTGGTGAATATAACTGTGTGTGTTCTGCTTCTGAAGAGACATTCTCAGAAAGATGAGTGCCATGATCTCCTGTCTAAGCACCATCGGTAGTGGTGTATTCATCTGAATCTAAACTCCAAAATTCTGTGTGTCTGTATATTTTTGCAAAGATATTTGTGACTCAAACCAATATGCAGCTCTACTGTTAAGAAAATCCAGTTTGCAGGCCTGAAAGAAAGTAATGTTTTGCATTTTCTTTTTGGCAGTTCAAATGATCCCTTATTTATATTGGAGTGAGCCAGAGCTACTCTTCAGATTTACGTTATGTAAAACTGTGGGAAAATGACATATATCAAGGAAAAAAAAGGCAAGATGTTCTGTTGTGATTTAAATTCTGTAAGACAAGAATTTCCAATTTTTTTCCCCTTTTTCAGTAAAGTGGTGATGGGGGCAACATCCCACTCTTGAAGTCTGGAGAAAGTGTATAGGCACATTGTCTTGCATAATGCAGTGCTGCACTTGCAGTAGGCCTAAAGATTTTGTTATTTAAAGTACAGAGAAATTGCAGTCCTGTAAATTGCAATACCAAAAATTTCCAGAGATGCCTTTCTTTCCTTACAGCTCACGTGCACCAGTTGGGGTTTTTTTGCATCAATACTTCTGGAGCCAGGCTCTAATTTTGCAAATGCTTTGAACTACAATTAACCTCACTTCTGTTTAGAAATGATTCTCAGTTAAAGGTACTTCTGAGAAGTATCCACTGCCCTTTTGGATTCCTTCAGGACATTGAATGAGGGAAATCTCAGAAAAGAAGTAAAAGCAGAGCAGGAAACACTTGATTAAACAATGAAGTCTGTGCATATCTAGCTCCCCTACAAAACTGTCTTTTGTAACACCAGCATATCTTTTATTTCTATAAGAGTTCCTTGATTTGATGGTGATTTATTTGGGGAACTACCCAAACAAATGTCATGTGGGAAAGAGAAGAGCCAGGTGGCATTTGTCATGAGATAGTTTTAGATTTTTCCTGCTGACAATAGTGGCAAAGGTCTGTATCATACTTAGAATTTTTAGGGTTCTCCTGACCTGTGGCATGATCCTGTCATACTTCTTGCTATGCCTTATCTGGCAAATCAATGATAAAGTCCTGCCACAGGATGGGGGCTAGATTCAGCAGAATTCATCTCCATTTTTACCAAGCACCAAAGTTGAGTCTTGATCAAGAGTTATTGAGGAAATTCATGTATTATTTATGTCTGTCTGTGTGGAGGATGATTTTCACAATATATTTGTATACAGGAGTCAAAATGATTAATGGAAACAGAGCAGTTACCATAAGGAAGAGACAAGGCTGGGGGAAAAGGCAGCTAAGATAATAAGGCTGAAAGTTGATATGATCAGTGTTCACAAAATCATGAAGGTCATGGGTAAAATGAATACGGAGTTATTTCCCTATCCTGCAATGTTTGAGCTGCAGTATATTGATGAAACTGTTAGGAGTTTGGTTTAAAGCTTAGGGGAAAGCACTTGGAATTCTGAGAATTATTGCCAAAGGAGGATGTGGGGGCAGATTTGAATCCATGGCCTTTGAGTCCACGCAAAGACACCAAGGGAATAGGCAAGGGATGTTCCAATATCTTTCACCTACTAAGATGCAAGTGAAACATCCCAACAGGAATATCCTTGTGTTCCTGCATTTTTAATCTTCTGGATATTAAAAACTGTACCTTTAGATAGACCGTAGGATTTGAAAGGAGATTTTCATTTCATCTGGATTAATGCTTCATTACTTCATGAGTAGAATAATAGGAAGGTCTTTCAAGAAGGGTAGTTTCAATCTGAAATGTGCAGCAGAAATCCACCATTCAATAATTCTTGAGCATATTGTATGTGGATCAACAAAGGAATCCTAAGAAATTCTGAGGTAAATTTTTGGTGACTCTAAATATGACAGTGTGTTGGCATGGTAATCCTACCATCTTGCTGCTTTATTCTTGCTGTCCCCAAAACAGGACACTTGAAATACAAAGTAGATTGCAGTAATCCATTGGTTTCTGAGCCTTATATTAGTCCGACCTGGCTTGCTCTGGATTATGCAAGCCCAAATGGACTTGCATAGATGAAGTGAGAGACGAGGAGCGCTCTTTGCCACGTGGGGACGAGTGTCCAGTTTACTAGCTTGAGACAGGACACTTCTGGTGGCAGCGACCACCCAGGTAGCAAAGAGGCAGAGCCACACCTGCCTAGGGTTTTATACCCCAGGTGATAGGGGCGGGGAAAGAGGACCACGGCCAAGGGGGTAACATTGGGAAGGGGCGAGGGGAGGGACCACCCATGGGACAGACCACCAGGCCATACAGAAACCAGGGGGTTATGTGAGGGAGAAACCATGTGAGGGGGAATATGTGACCCAATATAATTTTTTCCAACACAGTGCTAACAACGAAATTATTTAGTGCAATACAACAGTAGATTGCAGCTGAGCTAGATGGGGTGTTTTGGTGGCTGGAGCAGGGGCTATTATTGTGGAACAGACATTTTTGCATAATGAAACAGGAGCTGGTGTGTGTTTGGCAGCAGAACAATCGTGTAGGAGATGTCTCATTGTCAACCTGATCTTGTAACAAGCACCTGCCTCTGTGGGACCAAGGGCTGTTGTGTGATTGTAACAGGAGAATTTCAGTGTTCTTACATGCCAAGTACCACTTCATATAAAGGGTTAGTGTCTGACTAATGTCTCATAATGGGCATTTGTCTCTGGATCCCCTGAAATGGTGACAGCTCTGAAACAAGTGTCCTGGAGGGGGCTCTCAAGATATCAGAGATTAGATTCACAAAAGTGCTGTATGTTTTAATACTAATACTTAATATCTGATTTTGTTTATTTTCTATACAATGCATCCTTAGAGTTTGCCAGGTCTTATCTAAGTTTCTGTGGTCTTTTCTTCTCTAACTTTAACCTAACCTCTATAAAAGTGAGGGCCTGTCCAGTCTTGGAAAACTTCAAGTGAACCTGATCAGCTTGTCATACTGCTCTGCTTTTCTTTGCTGTGCTGTACTTTTATCTACCCCGAAGGCATCCTAATTTACAACTCCTTTTTTACTAGGCTATTAAAGAGATTTTGTACGGTGACTTTGGTTTATTATCTGATGCTCTGAAACACTAGGTCAGATAGAACTGCACTGCATCAACTGGAAATTGATTTGAGGCAGAGTTTTTTGCGTTATTTGTTTTAGTTTTTTGGTTTGTTTTTTTTTCTGACTTGAAATCTGTCTGATAAATCAAGCAGTTGTTTTTTGTGACCTTGCCACATGGTAAAGTGTGCAGATGAGGGGGAAAATGCAGCTTCTTGGGATTCATTGTATACCACGGACTTGGGTTTTCTTTTTGTTTCCTTTTATAACAGAAGAGGTGGCCCTCTTCCATTAAAAAGTGTATTAAGAATCAAAATTTCATGATGAAAGAGAAAGATGGTTGAATTGCAGTTGCAAATATTTTTAAATTAAATTGTTAGACTTTCATTAATGTGAATAACAGAGATGATCCCTTGTTGTGGGAGATTTTAATGAACTTTATTTATGGAATGCATGAACAGCCTAAAGTTTTTTTCCTTTATCCACCATTTTCTCATAGGGCATAAGACTCCTGTTTCTCTAGTGGTGATCAGCTGCAGCTAGAATATTTTTCAGCTCTGACAGAAAGATTTCTGACCTTGAATCAGTGATTCTGGCTGCAGTAAAACCTGAATGGATTGCTTGGACCAGAGAACAATTGACAGTTGTAGCACAAATCTGAGTCTGCTGAACGTTTAATCTCTTGTGGTTGAGACCTCAGGCTGCAAAAAGCAGACAGTCCATCTGAAGTCTCATATTTTTTCCTGGCGAAGGATTTCTGAGAATGAAGTGTGAAGTTTTTTAGAAAAAATATTAAGAGGAACTAAATTCTGTAATGAGGTAATGGATAGGGTAATAAGGGGATAAATTCTTAAGTACTTGATTTCTTATAGGAAAAATTCTGGTTTCTAACAAAGAATTTTGTAATAGTCAGAAATAGAAGAGAATGCATGAGCTCTCTCACAAAGGAGAGAAAGAGCATAAAATGCGGTCCTGGACACACTGGCAAAGATATCTCTATGTCTTCTTAGAAACATCCAAGATTTTAAGATTAAGAGAAGAAATGTGTAAGGCAAGAAAATCCACAATTGTGGCTGAAGATCTCTTCTTATACCCATTCTTGAAGTCTTTCATGACATGGAATGAGGGTGTAGTTTCCCTGACTATTCTGTAGCAC
This sequence comes from Euphonia xanthogaster, assembly GCA_034509185.1. Taxonomy (NCBI): domain Eukaryota; kingdom Metazoa; phylum Chordata; class Aves; order Passeriformes; family Fringillidae; genus Euphonia; species Euphonia xanthogaster. Next base: position 5,816,449 of record JAYDZK010000268.1, read on the forward strand.
ATCCATTAATAGCATTTTTTAAATTTTCTGTAATTGCTGTCTAGGTTTTTCTCAGCTCATACACGGTCTAGCTAAATAAGAGAGCTTGAATAGGTGGGTCACCATAAAAGAGGAGTAGTTAATGTACAGAGAACTTTCTGACCTACAGAACTGTGGCAGCATGAGCATTGGGCAATGCTGGGTCCAGGCTTCCAGAAGCCATTCCTGAGAAACAGAGAAAACTTGTTTGGTTGAAAGGAATATCTTGTACATGTCACTCAGTCCTTAAATGAAAAAAAAGTTGTTGACAACTTGCATCCTTGTGTATTACACTTACTTCCCACTAAGAAATGATGTTTCAAATAACCTGATATTCCAGGCTAGAGTGCCTTGTAAAAGCAGAAATATTGCCTGTGGCTGCATTATGATGTTGAAAATTGTGTGGTGCTGTGACTGCCAGTCCCATTAGAGGCTCTGTAGAGATCAATAATTGCTATGAAAAAATAATGTTTTTGTGCTGGAAAACAGATGCTTTATAGACAATTAAAAAATAAAAAGGCCCCACTTTTTCTAAGTCAGAAAATATTTATAACCAAAATATATTTTGTTTTATACATTTGAATTAAATATTTCCCTATCCTGCAATGTTTGAGCATTTAAATTCATTTACTTTTGTTGAGATTTAAGTAGATAAGTATTACGTGTACTCTCTAGCCAATATTCTTTTCTGTTCTTTGCACCTTTCATATTATTGGATTGAAGCATTCTGCTGACCAGTGTCCTGCTAGTGGGGCTTTGTGCCAAAATTCCATTTGTGTTTTAATGTAATCATTACCTGGAGGGGATTTGTGACTGAAGGAGTCAGTGGGACTTCCTTTGTTTTATGTCCTGCTCTGCTTGGACTAACAAGAGCATGAAAAGATTAAGCGTGGCACCAGTGGCAGGTGATTCCAGACTGGGATTTCTTGCTTCAGCATTAATTTGGCATTTTATTAATTGTGATTCATACCAACTGCTCAGAGTCACTGGAACCAGGAGGATGGCTGGACCTGGACTCAGCCCTTACCCTAGAGCTCAGGGTAAAGATTTAGGGATTACATGTATGACAAAAATATTTTCAAGAGGATTAGGAGCCTCTCTATGTCTTGTTGGGGAAAATGCAGGTCTGAATCTGCCAGAGGTTTTTCTAAAGGAAGATGTAGGACCTCCTTCCTTGAGACACTCAAAATTCACAGAATCACAGAATAACTGCGGATGGAAGGGACCTCTAGTCTAACCTAAAATTTAGTGAGCCAAGACTGTAATAAGCAAGCTGACTCATCCTTCATGTTAGCCTTAATTTATTGTTGAAGTTATCCCTGCTCTGAGGAGCAGATAACAATAAGCAAAAGCATAAATTCCTCTATGAATTTTTAATTTCATAAAAATTTCATTAAAATATCATAAATATCTGTGAGGTTTCTCTTTGCTGCTTCTTGGGAATTCCCTCCATAGGAACTAAAAATCCTCCCAGCCCCTGTGTTTGCAGATTACTAATCCAAGTCTGGATGCTATTTTGCTGTTCATGGGAGCAAGTACCAAAGTACTTTTGTGTATCCTAGATGCTTGAACATGTGACTTTTAGAAGAGCAAACAATATTTCTGTCCTTTCCTGATGTTTCAGAGGAATAGCTTTTATGATTAAAGGGAAATCCTGTACCATGTGGACCTATTTTCAAAATTAAACAGATTTGTGAATAAAAAGAAGAATTTGGACACACAATAAAAATAAAGCCCTGAAGCAAAGCAATGCATTATGAAATCCTTCAGTAAAAATATTCCTTTGATGTTAATTTTTATGGAAATATTGGTTAAAGGTGCATGTACTTTCCAGAGAGCTAGGATATGATTTTATGTTAGTTGTTAAACAGGTTAATAAAATTAATATTCAGTGCCCAAGTCATTATTTTCCAGCAAGTAATGTAATTCCAAGCTGTCCAGAGAGAAGGAGTGAGTCTGTGGTGCAAATGCTGAGAAATGTGTGTATTTGTTAAGGTATTGGGTGTTCCTGGGTATGAGAATCCGTCATCCTGAGAATGTTCTATTCTAGTGCATTTTAATGAGCACTGCTGAAGCTCTGAATGGTCTGTCAGCACTTTTATTAGGCATCTTATTATTAGGGAGTTTATAGCTTGGCTGCAAAGACCTTGCTGTAGGCTAAAAGTAGTTTAATACTTCCAGAGCGCTGTTTTGTGCCAAATTTAATCAGATGGCTTTAGGCATTTTTCCATGTTTGTATCAGAAGGCAATATTTGAGTTCTGATTGAAATCTTTTGAAGTATGGCAAGGCAAAATATAAATGGCCTAGGCCTGCAGTTTCACTCATAGGAGGCACTAAGACAGCCTAGTGCAGCAGAATGTATTTTTCATGGAATAACCATATACAGGGACTGCAGCAGTGGGACCCAGTGCTTCAGGGTGAATTATAAAGTCCGTATTGAAACAGAATCCTGGTTTGCCTGGGTAGGGTCTTCAGAACTGGAGTACCCTGAGGCAGGCTATGAAATCTCTGGCTGCCTCTGACAGAAATAGGTGACGTCGTTTCAAATAAAAACTTTTAATTTGAGATGCTCTTGAAATGTCCTGTTACTTTTTTTCTGAGTAGTACCCAGAGAACAGCTCAGCAGTGTAGGACCTTGCAGGACTCTGCTTTCCCTTTGTTCATGGAACAAATGCTCTCATTTTGTACACCAGCAATCACAGTTTGCTGGAGCTGTTCTGCCAAGTCAAAGCAAAGAATTGTCAGGAGGAGGTGACAAAAAGTCACCTTTTATTTTCACTTCAAGACCTTGGACATGGAAGTGTATTCCTCTTAACAAAGATTGTTGGCAGAGAAGTTGCTTAAGCTTGTTGCTAAAGAATCTAAGCTTAACAGTTAAAAAAAAAAATAATATGTTCTGTGGAAACATACTGAGTGCTTGTTTTATTTCAGTACAACATGAGGGGGCAGATTGCCACATGGAGTATATGTTGCTTCAGTAATTCTCACAAAGTCTTTTATCAGTTGACAGTCACAGGCAAGTTCCTGAGGGTGAAAAAATTTCCTGATGTTCTTGTCAGCAGTGCTATGTCTGGAGAAACTTTTCAGAATTGATTGGCAGTGCCTTCCTCCCTAACCAGTATGCTGTGGAAACCTCTGGTTGGTTAGAAGAGTTCCGTCATGTAGCAATGTCACCCTGGCCACAAGTTCCAGGCTGTGTAGGCTCCTGGGTGTCAATGGACACAGCTGTGGAGCAAGTTGGAATAGAAGTTGGTAGACAGATTTTATTAACCCATTTGTGGTTGTTTGGGGTTCTCTGGTTTTGTTTTTTTTTTGTTTGTTTTTTTTTTTTTTTTTTTTTTTTTTCCTTTTTTCCCCATAATATTTGGTCCCTGAAAGCATGAAATTCAAGGAAGAAAATCAGAACCAATGGAGTTCTTCCTCTGTACATCTCTTTCATTTGCCTTTCATCTTCATTGCTTCACCTGTGTCCCAGCAAAGGCAGCTACCACTTCCAAGACAAACCATCACCTGGTAAATAGTTTCAGGTAGCTTCTGTGAGAATCCAACTGCAGTGGAACATGAATTATATAGAAATACAGCCTATGCAATTTCTGGCTGAAAGCTAATTTCTAAGTTTTTGCAGGTTAAAGAATTGTTTTTAAAATTAGCAGTGATAATAGGTGAAACCCAAGCACCTCTGAACACAGTTAGGAACCTAATTCTAAAAATGTGGATGTGATTAATTGCATCAGCCTATTAAGCATTACAGCTGTGCTAAATACTGGACAATGTGAGAGTGTCAATCTCTTCAGTTCTTCCACTTTATTACACTGGAGAGTCCTTTCTGTGGTA
>JAYDZK010000268.1:5838406-5883206 GCA_034509185.1 Euphonia xanthogaster
CTGTGTGATCCAACCCTGTGTTCAGCACAAATCCAAACACAGCCCCACAGCAGCCACTGCAAAGAAAATTAACTCTAGCCCAGCTGGAACCAGCTCAGCCTAATATCATAAAGCGAGTGCAAGAATTAGAGAAGGAGAGCAGATGAGAGACCTTTCTGTGTTGTATGGTGGAAGGAGAAGGTGGGAGAAGGGAAAGAAAGTGAGCAGAAGCAAAGGAACCAGAACATTTAATCAATTCTTGTTTTGAAGAAACATGCAAATTTCTGTTGGGGTGATAAGTAGAAGGTGCATTTGAAAAGGTGGTTTTAGAAAAGACTTTATGGATGTGGAGTCTGATTAAACCAGGTGAGGCAGAACGACTCAATTCAACGAGCTGAGGGACAACCACACAGCCAATATTTGGTAGAGGTAGAGATGCTGAACCTTGATGAGTACAGGTTATCACAACCTGGACTTGCTGTCTCCAAGGTCTTCTGGCTTCCTGCTAGCTTGGAGCATGAGTTTTATGGGCCACCACAATCTGCCCAGCTCAGGGAAACTCCTTCCTGTAAAGAGGAAGAATGATGGAGAGAGCTGAGTATGTATTCACTGACAGCAATACACAACAATAAGAAAGAATAAGAGCTACAGAGTTTCAGAAAATCTAGGAGAAATGGGAGAGGAATTAAAAACTGAAAATTACATCAGATTGTATAGAAAGTTACAGTCTGACCCCCTGGCATGAAGCAAGAGGAAATTGCTACAAATTATGAATTAAATGAGACAATCATATCAACTAATGAATTTCATAAAGGTGGCTGAATTTATTTTGGAAATTGTTTTTAAAGTAGGTTATCAAATCTGAAATGTGCAGCTTTGTTTATTCAGTTATTTTATACAGCTATTTTCCAGAAAGCCCAGGTGTGAATTCCTTTTCTTGCTCTTTTTTCCCCTTTTAGTTACAGAGATGATTACAAAGGCTTTTGAAAAGTTTGCTTCCTCAACAAAATATTTCAAGTTAATTTCAATCCTTTTGAATACAAGATTAATTGTTTTCCTGCAGTAAGACATTATATTGAATATAATTGAATTCTTATAGCTTACTGCATGGCTTGCTTGTGAATGTTTACAAGTAAGCAATTTTTCCTTCTACAAGTTCATACATAATAAAGTAGCTCTGATTTCTTTGGGCTTCTAGAGATGGAAAATGGCCTGTTTGCATGAACTGGGTACAAGACGCTCTGCAGCCTAAGAGCACAATCAGTAGTTATTGTGGGGAATTCTCAGTGACTGAGTGCTTGAATTCAGCTGGCCAAGTGGGCACACATTGCACAGGGTATGAAGCAGAAATTTTTCAGAGTATTAATTTCTGTTTTGCCCGATGCTGACTTCCCAGTTCCATCCATGTGTCATGTGAGTTACACTGTTACTCATCCTTTCAGCAGGAAAATCAAGCTACTCTTGTAAAATCCAAAGACCACCCAGTCCAGCCCTCACTTCATTCTCTCTTGGCTGTTCTCAGCCTTGCTACCCCAAAGTAAGGAAAACAAACAAATACCAAAGCATCAGAACCCAAAAATGGTGTTTCTCTTTTTGTCTGGGGAAAAAAGTGCTCCTGTACTCTTATCCATGGATAATGGCCAGGAATATAAATGGGAATATAATTCCAGGAATATAATTCCATGCTAGCATGAATTGCTCAAATAAAATGGCCTGAAGACATGGAGCTTCTCTGCTACATCCTCCCCAGAGAGCACAGTTTTGCAGGGGTGGTTTTGAAGGACAGAATGAGCCCTTTAAATTACTGCTGCAAGTCTTCTCAAGAAGGCTTTACTTTATAACTGCAGTTACCTTTTGATTAATCACCTTGTCTTGCACATGCCTTAATACTGCTTCCATAAGGATCTACTCCATCATCTTCACAGAAGTGAGGTCTAGATTTCCCCAGGTATTTCTTTCTTCCCTTGGTAAAAACAGGAGTTTTTGGCCTGTCTTGCATGAGCTCTTATGCACCAGGATGGAGAGTCCTTGTGCTCCTAAGGAAAGTGGTCCTAAAATGTGGCCAGCTCAGGTCAGCTCTGCTGGCTCTAAGGAGAGCTTCCCAGGAGATCTCATCCATTCATTATTTGAACAACTACAAGTTCACTCTTCCAAAATTCAGGGTCCCGACTTTGCTCTTTGCCAGACCCGTGTTCCTTGAGATCAGGAACTCAGCCAGGGCATGGTCAACACAGCCCAGGCTGCTTCCAGTCCTAATTCCTCTGATAAGCTTTTCCATACTGCTGGGCACAGTACCACACCCAGCCATGCTCCTACTCCCTTTGGTTTGTCTCATACCTGAAAGTCTGTCTTGTTCTCCTGGACAGCTGTATTTCTTTCCCAGGAGATATCTGGGTGGTTGAAATCCCACATCAGGATGAGAGCTTGGGAGTGTGACACTTCTGCAGTTGAAGCAAGACCTCATTGATAGGTTGCCCTGATCAAGGTGTGCTGTGCCTGATCCTTCATTTTTACCCACAGGCTCTCAGCCTGTTTGTGGCTGTGCTGGGAAGGATGAAAGTTTGACAAGAAAGTATGCTTAGCAGAAAGATTTTTGAATGTAGAGTCTGAAAAAGAGTAGAGATGGAAGCAAGTTTTGATGTAGAAGAAAAGAATTGCTGAACCAGTCTTACTGGATAACCAAGGAGGCAAAGGGTGTGTTAGTTAGAAGGGATTTTTATGACTTAGAGCAAAGGATAAACACACCTCAAACAAGAATATGTTTTTACCAAGCAGAAAAATAGCACAGGCAAATAAGTCAGCAAATGTGGCAAGTAGAAGAAAGGTCTCAGAATTTTCCACTGCAAGAAAACTGAATAACAAGTTCTAGCTTAAACTATACTAACTTCTAGTGATTGGAGAATAGTAACATGAATATGATAATTATAGCAGTTATGATAGGCTATAGGTAAAAGTTAAGGGATAGATTGGTTCTACTGTATTAAGATGCTAAGCAAAGAAAAGTATATCATGCAATGTAACCAAAACCAAAGGGTCTCCAGGCCTGCCTGCAGCTGGAGCTGACAGCTGAAGGCACAGACTCTGTCACCCACGACCCCGGGCTGCTGCAACGTCGTGGAAGGAATAAACTGCATTTTGGAGAGCTGCCTGGAGTCCCACATCCCTCATTACGGCTCTTACATGGCTGCTCTTCCCAATCTATCCATTCCTTAACACCACTTGCAACACCTCCACCCCTCGTTCCCAGCCTCTCCTAAAAACAGCAGGTTCAGAAGCAGAGTGTCATTTCAGCAGCTTCCAAAACAAGATTATGTAAACACATGGGGATGAGTTCACACCAGGTGACAGAGAATTCAGTGGTGTTTTTTCCCCTTGATCATATGCATTGTCTAAATTTGAGCTCCAGATATGTTGTGGGCTGACATGCTCTTGATAAACAAATATTGGGATTTAATGAGCAAGCACGGGGTGTAGAATATCATAGGAGAAACAACACATGAGTATCAAAATGGATACTCTAAGTTCTAATAGACAGTGAAGCCTTTGCAGCATAGATGTAATATCCTACACAAAGAGTCTCTGTAGGTAGCAGGATAATGTTCTTTGATTGTCTAAGTTTCTCCTCCTCAGGGATATCTCTTTTACCTTGTAAAAGAATCTTTGAAATGTTTGTATCAACCTATTTTCATATCCCTTGTCAGTTTTAGGTGGTTCTTTTCAGTTTAGTTAAATGAATTTCACTTTTGACATATACTCTGAAGTGTAGTTCTACTCCATAAAAATTACACTATTGAGTCCTATATTTACTTTACTTCAGCAACAAAATGTCAAGTATATTTACTGTTGAAAGTGTTGCTTGATAAATACCATATCTGAAAACTTGGGCTAGATTGTACTGCTGCATGGTTTTTGTTTGTTTTTTTTATCCACTTTCACTGATGCTGGAAAAGTTCTGCAAGGGAAATTATGCTGCTGGACTTGCAGAAGTACAGTTGACCAGAACTAATTGGATAACTGTTCTGGGGATGCTCGAGAAGGCAAATAAATCTATTTTCTTGCCCTTGTCTGGGAAAACATAACATACCATAACAAGTGCTGAAGCTGCCTGGCCACAAATTTGCTGCTGCTGATGCTTGTGTTGCCTTGATTAAAGAATGAAACTAGTTACAATAACTAGTCACATTTGCAGAAATTATATGTTCAAAGAAACATTTCTAAGTATTATGCATCTGCTAATAATTAAACCAAAATAGTTTCCTTAGTGGTTATTATAATGTGTTGTAATAAGAGGAGATGTTTTTTAATGAACATACTGTGTTTTAAAGGGTTTGAAAACAAAGCCATGCAAGAGTTATTGGTACTTGATAGTTTTTTAAAAGGCTATGCTCATTGGGATTTTATAGCATACTTCCTACTGACATGGATGTTTTTTGTTTGAGTGAGCTGCACTGTTCATGGTTTCCCAAATTTCACTTCATTTCTCATCAACAAAGCCTGATTTTTTAAGAATCTGCAATCCAGGCATTCCTGATAATTTATCTTCCTATGTTTTAAAAGTCTGTGTCATTATAGAGCAGCTGTTGTCTTGCTGGTGTCAATCTGAATTTTAGACTGGAACCTTTTTCAGAGGGTGTGACATTTTAATGCCTTAGTCTTCATCTGCAGATTATATTGGTTCTTTGTGCAATGAAATATTCCGTTAAAATAATTCACTTTGTTAGGGACAATCTGTCTGTAAATGACTGGCTTTAAAAAAAAAATGTCTCTTACCTAAGGAATAGCATATCTGAAACCTGGAAAGGTTTGTCTGAAAGTAGGTAAACAAAGCTGCACAATGAAGTTTTAAATTAGCATCTTAATCGAAGAAGCTGATCTTGCTTCTTTTCTGGCAAAAACTGTGTCCTGAGGCTGCCCCAAAAAATGGATTTCAGTGCATGGCTGATGAACATGCTGAAGTGGGATTTACCTATTTGATAAACTTTCTGATTTCATTGCTCCTCAAGTCAGGCTGACTGTAGTGGGAGTGATCCTGGTGTCTACAAAAAGTTGATATATGTTTGCCACATATCTGGAAGTTGTGCTGAAAGGCTGAGTGTATTAGAAGGTGACTCTCGTAGATAAAAATCAGGCTGTTTAGGTGAAGGTCTATTTTGACCAAATACCAGAAATATGGCAATGTGTCTGAGGGTTTGGTGTTTTTCAATTTGCTTTGATTATTCAAGTAAAAAGTTATAAATAGGTATTGATCTTAGTGTGATCCCTCGTGCAACTGGTTATTTGATATTTTCTAGGTTTATCCTTCTTGGGGTCCAAGGAAGAGATAGAAAGCGTGTTCAGCAACTTGTGAAGCTCAATATAATTTCTGGTCCCATATCCCCTTACCAAAAATCCTGAGAACAGTTTGTGGTCTGGCCAGGTAATATAACAAGCTATTCAAACAGAGGGTAGCAACTCTGACTGTGAACAATCCTGAGTGGATTTTAGGATTTAAAATGTGAAATGTTACCCATAAATGGTGCTGGATTTTTGTATATATTTATTTTAAAATATCTAGAGTGATGTAACACTAGATGCTGTGAAGGAAGACACCTACAGTGTTTGGCAGTGTATTCCCTAATTTCTGCTCCTGTATTCATTGGCTTTTTTTGTGCTGCACGTGGAAAGTGGGCCTTGAAGGGAAGGGGGTTGAGATGGAAAATGTCACTAAATGACACAGGAAATACCAAGTAGTAGCCAGACAGACATTAAATACTTAATTCCTGACTTAGAAATTGTTAGGTAAGATTTATACAGCTTATAAAAAAATGAGACTTTTTGTGTTAGGAGTGGATACTGTTTGCCACAGGACTGGAGGGATCACCAAGGTCACTGGGGAGAGGAGAGAGGGATTTTCAGAACAGAGCATTCCCCTCAATGGGTGAGGTTTCAGCTGCTTCTTTCCCACACAACTGCTACCCCATTTTAATTCTTTTTTTCCCCACCATTCAGTCGTGACTGATTAATTTCAGCCAAACTGAGGAAGATGCTCCTTTTGAAAATATTCAGCAAAATCCTCACAGCAGCCAATTTCTGTTGGACACTGATTCTCGTACTTGTAGGGGCTGAGTTCTGCCAGCACAGAAATGTGTCCTGAAAAGCCAGAATTTTGTGTAGTTTATGATCCTGGTCTTGACTTTTCTAGGTAGGAGTTGCTCTTCTTGCTTCTGTTGGTAGTTATGAATTAAGAATTAGTATATTCCTAGAGTGATGTAATAAAATATACAAGAAATGCTCAGCAGTGTGTCCAATGTTTTTGTAGAGCCTTTGACTTTTGCAGCTTGGCATGTCAGTTCATTAGAGATTAGAGCTCATTAGCACTTCTCACTTACTTAAAGCATGAAGGGGCGTGAAAAAGGAAATGCAGAGCAGACTGTGGATTGTTGTCATAATTCTTTTCTCTCTGGGAGCTCTTTCTCCCAGACTCAGTGCTGTTCACAGTAAAACAAAAGTGGTTTCTCTCCTGTATGAGCTGCAAATTTCCTTCTGAATAAACATTTTGAAGATTTTATTTGACTAGTGTGTCTTCCTTTAGCATTTCAGCATCATCAGCTGCTTATTTACAGTATTTTTGGCTACACTTTGGGTTTGAACTTGACCCCATGTTTGAATATTCTCGTGTATATGGAGACTTTGAACAACAGTACTTTTTCTCTGTATTTACTACCTGTAAATCTTAAAGATTTTTCCTTTAGAACAGGCTGTGAAAAACCACAGGAGACCATTCTCCAGATGCTCTATATTTGTTCCTATGCATACCTGGTTGGAAGGAGCCCTTGGTAAAGCTACTCTACACAATCACTGTGTGATTAATAAGATTTGAGTTTTGGATTCTCTGCTTCCTTTTGGATGGTTCATCCACACAAATCTTTCAGTCTGCTGTATGTAAACAATCTGTTTTTTCTCTGAATTATTTGGAATATTTTAAAGTACCTACTGGAAAGAAAACTTAGTTCCATTTACAGGCAGTACTTACAAACCCAAAGGCTTTCCCTATGATTTCTCACTGAGGGAAAACGAACACAAGGCTTCATTACAAAATGAATGTATTTTTATTTAATCTAAACAGGATCAGATTTAGAAGCCAGAGAATGGATGAATGAGGTTGCCCTATAAGCGAAGCTTGTGAAATTAATAAAATTATCTTTAACTTTTTCCTTTCATGCCTTTCTCCGTTTCTAATTTTCTGTGTGTGTTGCTGAAATACAGAGATTAAACTGTATATCCTGTGTGAGGAATTATCTGATTTTCCTGCAGGAATATTTTTAGGTAAATGTTGGTGTAACTTCAATGGGAAAGTTCCTCAGAAATGAGGCAAATGGAAGCAAACTTTTTTCTCTCATTCTTAAAATTAAATCAGCTTTAAGCAGATACCCAACTTTTTTTTTTTTTTTTTTTAAGCCAATGGCTCGATGTTGCTTTTTGTAAACTTACAGAACCGCTTATTAAGGTTAAGAAGGCAAATCCTGCTGTAATTTTAATTACTTCATACTGCAGCTCCTTCCCAGGAAACTTTACTGCAGTGAGTTTTGCTACATAGGATGTTAAACTACAGTTGGCACACAGGAAAATGATGCACATTACACCACCCATGGTTTTAATGCCACATAAAAAATGACATTATGGGTCTCACAGAGTTTAGGAGGAAAGCAGCCAGCTGTTTTACAGCACCAAATCCTGATCCTGTTAAAACCACTTGCATGGGCTTGGTTCATTCCAAAATCTGAATTGTGAAATTTGGTAACTGTCCAACCACAGAACAATAACAGAAGTATTTTCAGAATTAGCAAAATATCAAACAAACCCTGAAACTGTAAAATACCAACCCAACACCAAATAAAACACCATCCCCACCCAAAAAAAAAAAATCAGCCCCAAAAATCCTTCAGTCCTTCAAAGGCTTTTTAACAGATCAATGATCTTGTATTTAAGGCAGAAAACAGAGCTACCCATCTCCTGCAGGCAAGGTGGGGATAACTTCATAGAGCTGAAATACAGGCTCACCTGGGAAGGAAAGGAAAAGGTGCCATAAAAATTCTTTATGGCCTACATAGTTGAAGAACAAAAGCTCTTCCTTTGTTCTTGAAATAAACACTAATTTCAACAAATGAGCAGTTCTGCAGGTTAAAAAAAAGGGCAAACATTTCTTATTGGTAGCAAACATGGTTGCATATATGTTGTAGCAAATGACTGTTCCCAGTGCAAATATTTCTTGCAAAAAATCGCTTAATATCTCATTTCCCCCTCTGATTTTATGCCTTTTTTATTATTTTACTCTTGTCTATTTGCAGTAGTTTTAGCATGAAATTTTCTTCTAATTCAAGATCAATATGCAAAAGTGCAGCATCAGGTTTTGTGTTATGGATTTACCCAAACACAAAATATTCTACAAGGGTCCAAGTGTTTAATGAAACTTTGCTTTTCTTTTTTTACAGCTGGGAGAGCTTTGCAGAAATATTTCTACAGTTCCCAAGGTTTCTAAGACTCCTCTAGTTTCTTAGGAAATTTAAATCTTGAAGATTTCTAAACTTAAATTTCCAAATTTTCTTTAGTCTTTTTGGGGACTCTTGTGTAATGTTATATTATGGGATTTCTAGCAATTACAAACAAATATAAAAATTAAAATTTTTGGGGGGCAATGTTTTTTTTGTTTTCTAAATTTTACCAAACTTATCACACTTATTGCAGAGTTACTGGTATTGCTGTGGTTTTGCAAATTCTTTCTCTTTTAAGGCTGGAGTTTTCATAAACAGAAAATACTGGTTTCTGTGGAGTAAAAAACTAGAAAGAATCTTTCAGTGAGATGTAAATTGCAACCCATTGTCAAACACTGATGGTGAAATTTTTAGGGATGTGGGAAAAAAACAGTGAAGCCTGTATTAATGAATTTTTGTTTGCTGTAGAATATGTAAACAGAATTTTGCTTTAGAGTAATGTTAAATACAACTTGATGATAGTAATTTAATTTTCAGAAAGTCCAATAAAGATTAATTTTTGGTATTTAATTATTTTAGCAATTGTCTGTAGTTTTGTTTACAGGCAAAAGCTTTTAAGTCTTTCACATATATGGAATACAAGTGTGGTGATATTATGATATTTATCCCTTTTTAAACAAGGAAGTGGTTTTAGTTCTTCTTAATTACCATTTCCTAATTTTATGGTTCTCCCTTTTTTCTTCTTTTTCTTGTGTTTGCTGATTATTCTTTTTGTACAAAGATTATCTAAATTGGAGAAAAATATAAAAATTTGGAGGCACTGTATCAATGGTGGTTATGAAAGTTTGACCAGGCAACATGAGCAAAATATGCCTGTTTTATATGTTTTATGTTTTACCAGAATTTTACCACAGGTATTATTGGCCTTGTAGGTTGAATAATTTAGAAGCAGATATGGGAGGTTCTAGTATTGGCTAAAAAAGTGTGTCAACTGTCAATGAAGTTCTAAATATCTTTAATATTTATGTGAGTACAAAGAGCAAAACCAGGAAAAAAGGGTGTTAATTTATAAATGAATAATTTTGTCTTATGTAATTTCTCTTCCATATGAATAGTTGAATAACTTGGGTTGTTTGAGCTGAAGTGCTTCAGAAAATGACTGTGAAATGTAACTGTGGTCTGAGAAGATACATAAAAATTCAGAAGGGAAGAAAAGAATGGGTTTGGATCTGCAGTACTTTTTCTGCATCATCTTATTTACAGCTGGCATCAGCTTCTCCAAAAAGGTAAATCCCCTGAGTGGAGGAGGCTGTGATTAGTGATAAGCAAATGCTAGCGGGTGTTATGAACTCTATTATTAGTTGCTTCAATTCCTGAACCATTTCCCAACCTTCTGAGGCTTTTATCAAGGTGACAGGTTGCCTGAAAATTAGGAAATTTAGGAGGGCTTTTAAGAGATGCAGGGCTAAAAGGAAGTCTTATAGTCATATACACGGATGTATCTGAGCATTTGTGGAGCAGCCTTGGATGAAAAACATTTTGGGAAAGGGCATTGAAATGCAATACAAAATGGGCAGTTACCTTTCACAAGCACTTTTTCAGTTTTTAACCACTGGAACAAAAAAATAACTGAAGGCTTCACAGCACTTCTAGAAGTGCCAGGTTTTCCTGTTCTTTTTAAAACTGTCTCTTCCACATAAGAAAATACTGGAAATTCCATTTTTTCCCTTGGAAGACCTTTCTTAGAGAAGAATATGCTTTAAAGTCATCATTTTTTGGGTAGTTATGTTTTTTTTTAGAAAGGAAAATTATGATTTTTCACTTGTGCTGGGTGTCCTTAGCATACCCTTCTGTAATGACCTTTCTTTTGCAATTTCCCTTTCTAGGCTGCATAACTTTCTGACTCTTTGTGTTTCTAGGCTGGACTAATCTGTGGAAACTTTAATTGCAGATGTTTTGGTCTAGAGTTGATGTTTCCTTCTTAAAGAATAACTGAATAAAGCAAAGGAGGGGCTCCACCATAATTTCTATGATCACATTTTAGTGCATTTTAAGCTATACTGGTCAAGAGCACCATTCTTCTAATGACCAAGTGACTTTAATTTGTGTTGACTTTTATTATCATTGTTAATGTGAGAAGGCTGTGTGTGTAAAGCTCTATTCCTTTAAAGCTGATTAAAAAAAATAATAAAGTCTCTTCTGTTTCACAGAAAATGTGTTGCTCAGAGTAAATTATCTGAGTGAACTTATATTAACAAAATTAGAATCAAATCTGCTCATTTGCTAGGCATCTATAGGGAATAAACTAATTTTTGATCTTTTAGGCCATGTAGAATTTTTTTTATTACTTTTTATTTTTTTGTACACACTACTACTTTCAAGTTTCAGTCATAGCTGTCAGGATCAGAACAAAGTGAAAGTCTTTAAGATTTTGCTTTACTTTCAATTGGAAATACCAAGAAATCTCTTAGGTCCTGTTCTTGTCACAATCTAAGACCTTTTATACAAAAAATTGGAAGGATCTGAAGTGGTGTGTAGTGTTTCCATGACTAGAACATCCAGTCTAAATTCACCAATGAATGAAAAAATCATAAGTATTGTGAAAACTCTCATGTACCTTGTATTTTTTCCTGTGTGGCTCAAGGCCAGCAGACCAGTCCTGACATTTACTGGTAAAACTTGCAGGGTTTTTCACCCCAGGTCATTCTTGTGATCTGTTCTGTCTACAAATCAGAAATGTGGTAATGCATTAAAAGATCTTAGGGCATGCTATGATTTTTCAAGGCCATTCACACTTCTTCTCTAGCAATTATTCTTCTGACAATAGTCAAACCAAGCAAGTAACATGGGTTTGGGAAGCAGATGGATATACTTAGATTTGCTAGAATTCAAAATCCTAGAAATGGATTAAATAACTGACTGCATCCCATTAAGGATTTAATTGTGGTACATCATTTTAGACATGTTCATATACTTGAACATTTTTGTTAGTCTTGCTCACACCACCTAAAATTTATCTAAAGTCTAAGTGTCTTTTTGAGGTGGAAGCCAAGAATTTCTTAGCAGCGTAGAAGAACACAAATAGTCTTGAGGGTGGAAAAGGAAAGGCTGGATTTGGAAGTGGGATGGAATGGGAGCAGACAGGAAGCTGATGACCTGCACAGTGTTGGGGCACCAGTTCAGGGCCTCTGGTTTTACCAGTTATGCAAAACTGCTTTTACTAGTGATGGGTTTTACCCACTAGTGCTACATAGACAATCTGGTTTGTTCAGTTTCCTTCAGGAATTTCTCCTTCCTGTCTCTCTGATGGATAAATTAATGAACCTCAGGGACTGGTGGTAAAAAATTCTGAGGGCTACCAACCTTGTCCATCAATAGAGGAGAAACTCATCTTTCTTCACAATTAGTCAATTCATTTTACTGTATGCAAAGTCCCTTGAGGTTTGCAAACACCACAGCATCATCAGGTATTTAAATCTTACATTCCCAAAGGCAGAAAACCAGGATCTGAGCCTCTCTTATCATTATTACTGGGATGGGACTATTTTCAGGCTAAGAACAATTCATTGCTCAGATAAACATCAGTCTCAGAGGCTGTGAGATTTTAGAGGAGGAAGCATTCGGCCATAGCTCAAGAGCAGTCACAAGTTCTTTGTTACAAGGCAATACAGAACTTTCTAACCCAATGGACAGTTGCCACAGGGTTTATTTCGCTTTTCTAACCTATCACCTTTACTTAATTCTGCTGCATTGTGGATACTTTTGTCCAATGGCTTCTGTCTCACATGCACACACACACTTCTATTCCAAGCTCTTAGCTTACTCTATACTACTGCACCCCTACACTATAAAACCCTTCACCATCTTATCAATGCAGTCTCTCACTTACTTAAAGCATATTTTTTCTTACAACTACAGAAACATAAGTTCGTGATTTTTCTGCTTAATGTCTGTGTATTTTGTTTTTACATCAATCCAAGCCTATCCCAAGGCTGCACACCAAACCCTCCTGTGTCTGTGGAAGTTTCTATTTTTTCTGATTCCCACACCCTTTTCTTATTTTTTTTTTTTAAATTCCCTAACAAACGGGCTTTGGACCGGGTTTGTAGGAGCTGCGCTGCTGCAGGGGGGCAGTTTGTCTGTGTGTCCGCCCGTCTGTCTGTCCGGCTCCCGGCTGTTCCCAGCTGCGGGAATGACGCAGCGCTGGGAACTCGCAGCGCCACCTGATGGCTAAATCCCGCCACTGCCGTCCCTGGGCACTTCCCCAAATTCATCCCCAGACAGCCCCAGGTTTGCCAGCTGAGGGAAAACCAGCAGGAGCAGCTTTGCCTGCTAAACATGCTTCATTAACAAATATTAATTAATGTGTCTTCCGTTTTATTTTCTTCTGGTTTTCTGCAGATTGAAAAGCTGGCCTTGCCACCTCGCTGCCAATGCCGTTGATGGTGGGGACGTGCAGAGCTGCTGGGTGATGTTTTGTGGAGCTGGGGATTGAGGGAGAGGAAACTGCTGCCGTGTTGGACATAAATACATGTGAGGATGGCAGAAATCTGACCCTCCAGATCCTCAAAGGCATTCATGCACTTAATTAATACATTGTAAATAGATAATTTTGGGGAATTGGCCTCTGACTTTAATGGAGAGCTGCAGCAATAAGGAGAAGAGATTTGAATAAATGCTATCCATTCCCAGCCTCTTGGGATTACTCAATAAAACTGAGATGTCTGATCTGTGAGAATAGGTGGTCTGGTTTGGAAAGCCTTATTCTTTTGTGTGTGAACAACCTCAAATTGAATCTTGTTTTTAAAAATCAACAACAAAACAAAACAACCAAACTTAAGGAAGTTTTTCTTTGAAGAGTTTTACAGCTGTACTATTTGTACAAGATATTTGCCAGAGAACAAAGTACTGTCATGAAAATTTGGGATTTGACACCAATGTTTATAAAAATTCCCAGATCAAGTGTAGTAATAAGCATAAGGTTGATTTTCAGGGTAAGAATGATAAAAATCTCTTCTAGTATACAGGCATAAGATGTTTTTATCTAAGAGGTGACTGGAAAAAAATGTGGCAAAAATAGTTTTATGTCTTTGCACTTCTATCATCTGTCATCTGACCTTAGTCCTGTGTAAAAGACACAAAACACTGTCTTCTACTTGAAGCAGGTGCTCAATTTCTATAACTCATATAACACTGCTTCTACTTGAAGCAGGTGCTCAATTTCTATAACTCATAACTCATTTCTTTTCGATGGATATAAATAATAAACTTTTTTGGAGACATGGAAATTTTGTCCAAGTCTCCCAAATTAATTATATTTAGTCATGAAATATAATTCTGGTTGGTTTTTTAATCCAAATTGTTTTACTTGCCCCTTAGAAATGTGTCAGAAGAATTAACTGATATTTTAAAAGCATGTCCAGACCTGGATGCAAAGGATGAAAATGGCAATCAAACTGTTCAAAAACAAGATGAGTTTTAATATCTCCCAGTTTTAATCTTGGTATGTTAGATTTATTCAAATAACCCATTTCCAAACACTTCACCTGAACTGGAATTCAGCTTTCACTATTTTATTCACAGATTTGTTGAAATTGTTCCCACTGAGCTGCTTATTTATCTGATTTCCTGGGTATGATGTGTTAAGAGATCAAAGAAGGGAAAATTCCAAGTGCAAGTGTCTGATTCCTGGATGCTACGACACTGAAATATTTTTAAGTGCAGCGGATTCCTTTCATTTTTGTGTGGTAGATTTATCTCTGTTAAGCAGAATGCTGCAGCTTCTGGAGGCTGTCAGGTTATGGCACAGAATTCTTTAGCCAGAAATAAAGACTTGTTTTGGAAGCACTGAATACCTCAAGCATTGGTGGACTTCATTCCTATCAACAGATATGGGGCTGGTTGAAGTATCCCCTCTTCACAAATGTGTTATCTTAAAATTCGATAAGAGTGATTAGAGAGACTTGGGGAGTCTCTAGAGAGGTAATACTTCTTTTTTTTTCTTTTTTTTTTTTTTTTGTCTCATTCTAAATTTTAAAAAAGAAAAATACTAACACTGAAGTCTGAAATCAGGTGAAGATCAGGTTGAATGAAGTCAGTCAAGTCAAATAATGGTAGATATGACTATGGGGCTAAATAAAAAAGCAGTAATATGTTGTTATCTATGACCCTTCTAAATATCTTTGTGCTGTGATGGAAATAGAGATTTGCAAATATTTTGGTGTGTGTGTGTGTGTGTGTGTGTGTGTGTGTGTGTGTGTGTGTGTGTGTGCATGACTTGCTGGTATTGTCTAAATGTTGTTGTCTCCATACTTTGATAATATTTTTCAATCCCAGCTCCTCAATTCACAATGACAATTTTCCTAGGTCAGTCTTAAGGAAGTATGAAATTTGGCATCAGAATTTAGGACAGAATTTATTCCCGTCCTAAATGTCTGCATCAGAATTTCTGGATTTTCAGTAGTCACTGGAGGATCTTAAATTATCCTTGAGAAGCCTTAATGATGGAGATCATCTTCCCACCGTGGGACAAGGGTATAGAACTCTCTTGGTGCTTCACAAACCTCCTGGAGACTTCAGGCACTAAGACTAATTGTTGTTAAAATACCCGTTCTGACATTCACCTAAAAATGCAGATTTCCTGCTGCATCCCATTCCACAGAATTAGCTAAAACTGCCTTGTGTTAATTGAGGCCTGCATGTTAATTGAAGTCTATCTGCTGAAACTTTTGTAGGGTCTGAGTGGTTTTTTCATTAGAAGTTATTTTGGAGAGTTTGGTTTTGTTCAGTTGGCTTATAAATGCAATTAGAATTAGCATATATCCCTAAAGCTGTAATATTTCTTCAGGGAATTAAATTTTCAAGTAAATAGAAATGCTTTGATTGTGTTCAATATTTGCACATTTAAATCTGAGCTTGGCTTTTCATCTTGGGAATCTAAACAAAGCCCAGCATTTTTATGCTTTAGGAGCATTTGTGCTCTAGAGCTGTAGTTGGTCTCTAGAATAAGTTATTTGCAAACCCAAATACTGGAAGTTGAAATCCAAACATTTTCCTTGGTTTTTCTTTTCTCCTTATGCTTTCCTCTGAAAGCGCTAAATAGATTCAGACGTTTCTCAGGCTGCAGCCTCGTCTTTGTTGAAAGCTTTGGGGGATTTAATACACTTTTCAACAGACCAGTCTCCAGCTTTTGGTATGTAAATAAGCTGCTGCTTAGCTCTTGTATTTTATAGTTTTGATGTAACAATTAAGGAAAAATTACTTAATCAGCTCCTGAATAAATGCCCTTTCTAGGAACTGAGAAAGTTAGAGAAGTTAAATTCTAAGCCAGTAGGCAATTTGTGCTAAATCCTGAATCATAAAACCACTGAAGGAGTTTGGGTCCCTCCTTGTTTCCTGATCAAAGGAATAATAATCAGAAGTTAAATGTAATTAGAAGAATACTTGTTCCTTGTTATTTCAAGATTACTTTGACAAGCAAAATAGAATTAATATGGTTGATAACATTAAATATTGAATTCTTTGAGTAATAAATCTCCCAAAATAATTTCCCTAAGAATTTTCTCAAAAAGTGACACAACGTTTTAGTAGTCAATCCAGGACTGACCCGGATTTAGTAAAATGTGTTTAAATACCTCACACCTATCTCCTTTATAGAGATATTAATGGCAAACGCAGTAGACTTAGGAAGACTTAACTGCTTTTTCTTGGATTGAACTAAAGCCCTTGTTCTGCCATTTTCTGATTGATACACTGTAAAACATAAATCCTTGATCACTGAAAGTGGTTATGAGGTAGAAGATTTGCTATCCATAAGAAATTACATTATTCATGTGACAAAATTAATCATTACTAAGTACTATGACAATAGAGCAGTGAAGGTCACTGTGAAGATGCTTTTAACAGTTCAATCAGGAAAAAATTGTAGAGGTGCATGAGCTAAACCTATGATCTAACATAAAATTAAAATACATATGTTTTTACCTGTGGTATTTGCAGGGTTCCCCAGAGGGAGGAGGAATTGATGAATCTGACTCCATGTTCTTAGAAGGCTAATTTATTATTTTATGTTACTATATCATGTGAAAGAATGCTATACTAAAATATACTAAAGAATAAAGAAAGGATACTTACAAAAGGCGTAACAAGATAATAGTTAAAAACTTGTGACTCTCTAGAGTCCTGACACAGCTGGCTGTGATTGGCCATTGAGTCAAAACAATTCACATGAAACCAATCAAACAATGACCAGTTAGTAAACAATGTCCAAACCACATTCCATAGCAGCAAAACACAGGAGAAGTAAGTCAGATAATTATTGTTTCCCTTTTTCTCTGAGGCTTCTCACCTTCCCAGGCGAAGAAATCTTAGCAGAGATTTTTCTAGAAAATATGATGGTGACATTTACCCTTATTCCTTTCTTGAAAGTTGATCACATTCTGTGGTTCAGTCTGGTAATAGATTTACCTTAAAAAAACTACAGAATTTAGTCTTTTCCCAGTGTTGGATGCCACTTCTGCAGCTTGAGCCACGTGGTCCTTGGCTATGAGCTGGGCTCTGCTTTTCTTAGGATCAAAGAATCCCAATCCGCCATGGCAAAAACTCCAGGCAGTGGCTACTCTTGGAATGGAGTCAGGTTGCATTTATGCCTAAATATTTCAGGCCAATGCATGACAGCAACAACAAAAAGTAAAGAGGATAAATGATGTATCAAGAAAATATAACTTAGTGCGACAAATTGATGAAACATAGTATTTTATAGAGGGAGTGATTCAATTATGATTATGGCATAGTTGTATATATATATAACATCGTTAACTTTATTTCATATACACCAAATGCTTCAAGTCTATCAGTTTTTTACTTTAAAACTGGGGGGGTGGTTTGTGATGCTTGGTTGATACTTCAGACTCCTTGGGTCCAAGATCTGGGTTTCTATTTAATGTACCTATGCATAAAGCAGGGAGAGTATATACTATGAGAAAAAACTGGAAATCAATGCAGCCTACTCAACATTACACCATAGATTAATTTATTGGTCTGGGTTCCACTGGAACCCAGGTAGTTTATTATACCATTATACAGTTACACTCCTGTGCTTCTGATTTCCAGGACTAGTTACTTTAAACATTAATCTTGCTTCTAAAAATTGCTGTGAAATTCTAGATTTGAGGAGCTGACACAGATCAGACAATGCCGTTGCTCTCTTTGGCAAGCAAAACATGTAAAAATCTGGAATGAACTCTGTGGAGCTTTGCACAATTACGAGTGCCACCAACTGTCTCTCATTAAGGCAACCTCTGAGTGAGAACATGAAATGAGGGTTTAAAAGAAAAAGCTCATTATTGCTTCTGCTATAATTTTCATCAGCTTCAGTAGCAGTAGAGTGGGTTTTGAAGCTGGAGTAAACTTGTCTGAAGACTCATCTGTATTCTGAAAGTTGGATAACTTTGTTGCCTTTTCCTGGCTGTTCCTGCACTACCTACCTGCAGCTGAAAGCACAAATGCAGGAATTCTGTGCAAGGAGCTACTGCTGTGGGTGTTGTGGTCCTGAACAAACACTGCGATTGTTTAAAAGCAAATTTTATGGATTCTTTGGTGGTTTTTTGTTAAGGTTGGGATTAAATGTGCGAGACAGTATTTTTTGTTTGGATTCAGATGTTTATTAGTTCTTATTTATATTATAGTCTTACAAACTATGAGTTCTACAGTACTTTGATAGACTAAGAATGGAGTTGTATCTCTCTTTTTACAAAATATTTAAGGATAAACTGTCTAATTATGAAATTACACCTAAATTATTTTTATTTTTAACCTAACAACTAACTATTCATGGCCCACAATGCAGACTTTTTTGTCTAATTACACAATACTACTTAAACTTATGAAGGAGAAGGTGAAGAAGAAGGATTAGCTACTGCCTTAAAACTTTCATCTTTTTTATATATATTATTATATTCTAAAACTTTAAACTCTAAGTTTTCTACTATGTGATATTACACTTCTATTCAAACTCCACACCCACAATCCCAGTTCTAATTTTGGAAGCCTTCTCCACAGCCTCAGGTCAAATGCAGTGTTCTCTTGGGGGTCAGTGCCTGTCAGCACAGAAAGTCTGAAATTCTCAGTAACCAGCACAAATCCACACTAATTTTAAAGGCTGCAGAGTGAGATGAGCTAGAGAATTGCTCTTTATTGCATCTCACTTCACTCCCTTGGCATCCCTCCATAATGTTGTGTATCCACTTACTGCATTTTCTGTTCAGAATCTGAATGAGCCAAATAATGCTCTTCTCCAGCATCTCCCTGTGAGCACAGGCACCTGAAACACCAAGCTGCAAACACCACTTCACTGAGCACATTTCTGTGATGGACAAATATCAATGTGCAGGGAATCCTTGTTCTCCCTTCCATAAGAAACAGAATCAGACCAAAGTGAAAACACCATGGTGACAATCTGTCAGTTGAGTCTTGTTTGCTTTTGAGTTAAATATTCATGCATTTGGCTCATACTCATGGTTGAAATAAGTGGTTATTGTCAAGGTATTTTTGATGAGAGGGAAAACATAAATTATGTTGTTCTTATCACAAACCTACAAATTCAGACATTGAGAACAAATGTAATTAAAAATAACAATAGAAGTGCAAAAAGAATTATTACTGTTATAACAACTCATTTATTTGAAATTATGCCCACAGAGTTTTGTGGAAATACTGACTTGTGAGGCAAATATATAATAAAATTGTCATAAAGTATTTCTAAAAATTGTAAATTGGCTTCTTCATAGTATCTCATCCTGCTGTTGAAAGAACTGAGACTCAAAGAAGACTAAGTGACATGTCCATGCTTAAACTGATATATTGGAAAAAAACTAATACTGTGTCCTGGGTAGGGGCTCAAAATTCCTTTCTATAGCCCAAGACTTATACAGGAACTATGGGCTTTATCTTGGAAAAATTAATAACTTAGGCAATATGGAACACCTTCATTTGGAAAGACCAAAGATTAGATAGAAAGTTTGCTCTGGTTCCTAGAAATTAAAGCACTGCCTCATACAAATCTTTTGTATCTCATGCTGAGCACAAACTCCATCAGAGTGAGATACAATCCCACTTTGCACATGACATGGCTTGCCCCAGCACTGCTTTGAGCTGTAGAAATAAATTTGGGGTTGCCCAAAAAGAGATCACAGACTGAAGCCTACTGTATCTTATTAAGAGAATCTCTGGAATGAGGTGAATTCTGGAACTGAAACACAATTTCTAAATAATGTTTTGTGATCCCTATTTTTTCCTTGGTGTGTATCTTTGTGTGTGTGACAAATAATCACATTTTATAAAGTGACTATTTGACCCAGTCACTGAGGGTCCAAAGCTCAGTGAAGGTTGGGGGAAGTTGGCAAAAAGTTTGGTCACTGCTCTAAATATTGTTACTTCCAGCATCTTCCAGCTTTGCCTGGAAATAAAATGTTGGAGAATTTCTAAAAAAAATTTAAAGGAACACAAGCAAAATGCAGAGATCTTGCAGAAGTGTTTTTATGGAGCGCATCCTTATTCACAAAGGTGAATATATTCCTCCATTTCAAAGCCAATTTGTATTAGAGGAAAAAAAACCTGGTGGAGACCATTTTAAACCACATTAATGATCTTTTGTAAAACTGATGTGTATGAAAGATTCATAGGAGTTAAAAAAATACCAATACCCCCCTCAAACAGACCCCATGGAATCCATCAAGTGATGCCGCTTTTAATTCCCCCTCCTCAGACTGGTTTGCTTTAATTATGATAAATTCCTGTCCATGCACCACCCAGCTAGGAGGCTGTTGCCATATGCACTTAACAACACTAAGCAGAAATATATTCTGATGAAACTGAGATATTCCTGGTATCTAGTAACTGTGCAAAGCATGTGGCACACATATTCCAAGTGTCTTGGGAGACAAGTGCCAGCCTTTTTGATTAGGAGCTTTCCTGCATGAATTCCTCCTGAAATTGCCCTGTTTTAAGAATCTGTTGTGATATTAAGGTTGTTTATTATTCCGTGTTGTTTCTCATAACTAGACATCCTTAAGCATCTGGTGGGTGGGTGGCATTGACTGAGGATTTTGAGACTCTCTGTAATTCTGGCACCAAAGTTACCCTGTGGATTTAGCACTGTTTTTGTACAGGAGTCTGAAGTGACAGAACCCATAAATAATGTACAAAGCTGTACATTGCAACGGAAGGATACAATGTTATGCCTCCTGTTATTATTAAAAAAAAAAAAGAGAGAAGGAGACATCTGAAAAAGTGCAATTGTGAAATTAGAGATTGGCTCACAGATGCATGTGCATTTCTGCTTAGCTATGACTTAAGGTACACTTACCAAAGGGTGTAATTTGATATATTTTAAAAAAATCTGATGATAGAAGGTAGATTTTTAAAATAATAGGTATGATCCCTCTTAATCTGATGACAATATTCTCCTTTGGACTGGAGATGTTTCAGCTTTCTCTGGTAATTAGGGACTGCTGATGGACTTGTCAGACCATTTAAAAATATCTTGACAGTATTCTCTTGCAGGTGCCATGGTCATCGTGGCTCTAACTTAGACTTACACTTTCCAAACCCTGCTACCTCTGGCTGAAGTGGTGGACAGCTCTGGGCTCAAGTGTTTTCCAAGTCACCTTAGCTAGGCATGAAGGAGGCTTAAAACACTGAGGAAATCCCACTTTTAGCAAAGCTATGCACAACACTTCTATTCTGTAGTTTGGTATAAATAGTTTGATTAGTTTCTTGAACATACTTTTGGAATGAAAATATCTGATCCTTTCCAAAATTCTGTTGCCTCACTGTTTCTACAACATTCAGGGTTGTTTTCTGCCTTCACTAAACATTCAGTGTGCACTTCAAGCTCTCTTTGCAACAAGACTAAAGTTTTAAGAGCTAATTTATATAATGGAGCATTTGCCTGCCATTACAACCCAAAATACAGCTTATTTCATTTGGCAGAGCATATGTTCTGGGGGAGGGACAATGGTGAAGACCTACAGAAATCTAAACACCTAAACAAGAAGTAAAACAAAGCAGTGCAATTCATTAGTGGAAAACCACTTGAGGCACCAGTTAGTCTAATTCTCTACTGCTGCAGACAATTATAATCCCAGAGGAAGCTTTCCCTGGCAGCATTTCAGGGGAAGGCTTATATTTTCATTATGAGGGAGTACTCTTGAAAAATAACCTTAATTAGGTCAGGACTGACTGAGGTTTCTTTAGCACAAGCTACAAGCGTCTTCTTCTTTCTATTTTTACTGTTGTCAATCTGTTTCTTGCAATCTGTTACATAAAAATCAGAAGAAAGATGATCATATACAAAGAGTGATGATTTGGACACTGGTCTGTTTCTCCACCATCTCTGCTAAGTCAAAGTCATTTTGTGACCTTTAATTTTCACCTTTTCTGAAAAATATTATTTTCCTTAGCTTTGGGAACAGTCAGTAGTAAGAGATGTCTTGATGTCTTATGTTACTCAAAAATATGCAATTCTGCAACAGCTGAATCATCAGAACCTCTTAAAAAGTGAAGATGGAAATTTTACTGGGCTTATTTTACCACCTAAGCCTTATGTCTCCACAAATCCAGGCTCCTGAACACAGTTCCTTAAATGTCCCCAAGTGTGTTTGGTTTGGTGTGGAGTCACTGCCTTTGTGATATGTTAACCTGTTTTCAGGGCATGTTTACCTTCCTTCCATTTCCAGGGAAGCCTTCTAACCAAGCACAAAAACATATGAAAAAGCCTTAAAAACTGTCTTTCAGTTACAAGAATGAGATGCCTCATATTCATATGAAGATGGTTTGGCCATAATCTTGGAGTCATTTCTGGTTACTCCACATGCCATAATGCCAGCCACAGATCTGACACTCTTCATTGTTTTCAGATTATTGCATATTATTAATCTGTTCTTTCTCTGAAGGGCTCTGAGACCACAATGACCTAAAAATTATCACAAACTAACTTTGACACAAATGCCTCCTCTTTTCTGAGAATCTTTTGCCTTCACACCTCTAATCACTAAAGCTGGATCATGTAAAAATCATATCTTCCTTTACTTCGTATCTGACTCACCCCAAAGACCACCAGAAACACTCAGATACTGCAAATGAGTCCTGCAAATAAATATTCAGGGCTGCTATATTTTTTTATTTGTTTTACTCATATTGCCATTGGTTCCTGCAATCTATACTGAATTTTGTTTGGCTTTGACAATCATTTTGTAGATCAGTTATAAATATGGTTCATCAAGTTCTTGTTCTGTGTTTGCCAGCTTCACATGAGACTTTGAGGAGCACATAGTAATGAGGTGCTGCTTAAAAGACATATTTCCCCAACTTGTAAGTATTTCTAGGTTTTTTCCAGAGTGATGTTTTTAGCTTTTGAATTTTTAAATGGTTAATGTGCGCCTCCAGAGGTACCTCCCTGTATTATTTAGTGAGTTATTTGTGGTAAAATCAAATTGTGACATTTATTTCTATCTTTGAACAAAAATTGAAATGACGAAAAAAACATTCAGACTGCTTCTAAATGCTAAATTTATTGATTTTCTTGGAAATTAAATGAATGCTTAGGCGTTAATGATCAGCTGTTGTAATGTCCTGCACTTGCTGTAGTAAATGCTGATGCCTTTACAAAGGGAAGGTAAATTATGTTGTCTATTTTCACAAAGTAGTTAAGACTTTGTGTGTCTAAGAGTGCATAATTTAGATCTGCGTCAAGTTGCACAAAGAAAACACTGACGAAATGAGATTATTAAAAAATTGCAACACAGCTAGGTTCTTAATTCTTTCAAGAGACTCTGCTGATGACTTTGCAGCTTCAGGTGATCAAGTCTTATCCTGATACCTCTCATGACCAGGCTATGGGCTTCAAAAGCTGAAATTCTCTTAATATGTAATTGTAAAGGTATTTTTGAAGCCTAGTTCACTTATGGCCACTAGCTCCAGGTACACAAGTGGGTGTTATTTACTTTTAGCTTACAGTTCCTTATTTTTGATTGTCTATTCCTCTAGAAATCATGAAGTGCTGGGTTTTCTCTGTTTCTGGAAAATCCTACTCATATTTGTCTTTTCCTCAGTATGTTTCAACAGTTGTAATTCAAGCCTATTTTGCGTTTCCTATGAGCCCTCACACATTGCATAAATTAAATTGTGAGGACCTGCACGTGATCATAAATTCTTGCAAAGGAGAGCAAAGGAATTGCAAATTAGAGCAAAGGAATACTCTAAGAATTTGCCACTCCAGGCAGTAATTTTAGGTCTAATTTTCTCACAGGAAAGCATTTATGAGTGACCCATTTTGTCTCCATCTGTTCCTCATGTTGCAAGGTACTTTTCTCATGAACAGATTCTTCTAAATATTCCACAGTAATTTTTCAAAAATGTCCTATTTCATCAAGTATAATTTAGATTTTTCCTTTTGTGTGAGATATTCCTGCTTCAATAACTTGTTGTTCCTTTTGAGACATCTTCCCTGTTTCAGTGGGAGAGTTTGGAAGATGCAGGAATTTCATTGTACTTTCAATTAGGGTGGAGCAGGGCCAGACCAGGAAATCACAGGTCCTTTTTTAAAATCTTTTCACTTCCCACCACATATTAAGATGCCCAGATGAAGGCACTCGATTTGCACAGTATGTGTGGCTCTGACCTTTCATCTGAAATTTGAGGAAACTGAGTGTCTAGGGAGAGCTCAGTCAGGCAGCATTTTGAATCCCAAAAAAGCTCTCCCTGCATTTTCAGGGTGTGGGAGAGTTTTTGCTTCAGAGGTTGTCAGAGTAACCTTCAGAGTAATCTTCCTGTGTGGTGATTTGTCTTTGATGAAATGTCCAGGTCAAGAAGACAGCTTATTTCATTATTTTTCTCTCAATTTCAGTAATCTCAGGCTTTGGCTTTTAAAAAAGATATGGTTTCCATAGTTACAAGTTTAAATCACCTTTGATGCCACTGCCTTTGTGCACATATCTTACAAAGATACATAGTATCTTGCTATGTTTTTAGATAGCTTAAATTTTCAAATAATTTCTGAGGACAAGCTAAAATGTATTTTCTTTTCCAAATGTTTTTTAATTTTCAAAAACTCTTATCTAGAACTTGTAGTGAACAGGCTGAATGTATTTTTTTCCTTATCAAACAGTGGAAAACAAAAATGTCCTACCAGTCTGGGATTTAGTTAGTGACAAATCAAGAGAGCTGCTTCTGTGCTTGTTATTATAAACCTTAACACTGCTAAATAATCTGTTAAAAGTTTTATAGCCTCAGCAGTGCATTATTTGCTCTGAAGTTTCATAGGATTGCTCCTATGATCCAATCAATAGTTTGTCAATAGTTATTTTTATGATTAATTTTTCATTAATGGGTCTCCCGTGGAACTGAGTGAGCAGTAACATGATTTGTATCACTGAATGAAAGGACATGAAGACTTTCTTTTCACAAAATACTAAAAATTTCACCTTATAGCTTCTGGATTGCTGTCTCAAGTCATTCGTGGTGTCCATCTTAATAAGGGATATAATGAGTAGACACAAAAGTAGGAGATTTTTATATATATAAATATATTTATGTACCTCTTAGAGAACTAACCAGACTTTTCTGTGTGAAAATCTTTCTTTTCACACATTTTACTAATAAAGTCATTTAACTGTCAAGGGAGGGAGAAGGATGCACCATCCCAACTGTAAATGTATTTCATCCCTGTGATAATATCATCGTTTGTTAACCTTAAAGGCAATTCAGGATTTTCAAGGTCTTCATTCAAATAATTTGGGCAGCTGCAATGTTATGAAATTTATTTTAGCACAAATTTACTTGACTGGTAATTTTGGATAAGATTTCTGACAATTATAAGGACTTTGGAAGAGCAGTTTGTACAATAACTTGTACAATAACTGTTTCAGGCCCATTTCCTTTCAGTTTGTTCTGACTAAAATAATAAAATGAGCAAATTGAGCCTCTGCCATTTTTAGTCTGCAATAATTTTAACTGCAGTAATTTTTTCTTTTTTTTTTTTTTTTTGGTAATTTTAACTGCTCTTATTAATGTAATTTTGTAATTTTAACTGCAGTTATTAATTATTAATTATTTAAAATTAACTATTAGTGATTAGTTTTTAAATTACCTATTAGCAATAATTTTATTACTAATAAAATTATACATTATTACATAATGTGCATATATAAAATATTATTATATTGCATAATAACCAATAATTTATTATTGAAATTTATTACTTGCACATTTTTTGATTATGAAATATTTTTAATGCTGTTATTAATGTAGTTCAGTTCCACCATGCAATTTCTTCATATCCTTACATTTGAGAGTAAAGGACTACTTATTTCTCATAGGCCCTTTCATCATAACCTTCTTGTGGAATAGTTTTACTCTAAGAAAACCTTGACTTTAACAAAAAAGAAATTTAAAAAATTTAAGAAGGTAGTTTTACTTGTTCTTAAGGGAGAGCACAATGCTTATGAATGATATTAATTGACATTATTTGAGAGATTAGAAGTGAAATGAATCAGACTATTTTGAAAGAGAGTTAGAAGGGAAATGAAACAACATTTTGAAGGATAAGAATCAAATTAAGCATATTTTACTAAGAGCAGAAACTTTTAGTTATCTGCATAGAAAAGAAAAGGTATTGGTATAAAACTTGGTTTTTTGGACGCTGATATTTTACACTCTATTTTCTTATGTGACAGTGCGAAGTAATGAAAAAATCTGAATGACTGAAGGGAATTGATGAAATATGGTGTTATGTGATACACTTTGGGTATGGGAAGGCAGAACACTTGGTAGTTTGAGAAATCCATGCCCTGTCATTGCTTCTGAGATTTAATTTTAAAAAGGGAAAAAAAAAAGACAGATATGTTTTGTAAATGTGTTGGATTCTAGGCTTGTTTTGTACAGTGGGGTTAGAGCAGCATAAATAATTCAGTGTCCAGAATTTCCCTTGTTAATTCTTCTGGTTCATCCAGAACCATTCAAAGTGAATTTCTGTCAGTTTTGAGAACCAAAATCTGTCTGGAGCCTGTCAGACTTCATCGTCTGCTCAAGCAAAAACCTGACCTGGGAAATAGATACTGAAAAAAAAAAAAAATATATATATATATATATGTATATATATAAAAGTAATTTGCTGACAACTTGGCAGTTCTGGCTGTGCTTGTGGTGACTGGTAGGTTGTGTGTCAGGGAATGGGACATTCTCTCACAGTGAACCTCTGGGGAGATCTGTCACCATCACATTTTCTGGAAAAATCCCTTCACCAGGATTTCTTCTCCTGGGAAGCTAAGAAGCCTCAGAGAAAAAGGGGAGCAATAATTATCTGATTTGCTTCTCCTGTGTTTTGCTGCTTTGGAATGTGGTTTGGAGATTGTTTATCCAACAGGTGGCTTTTTCATTGGTTTCATGTGAATTGTTTTTACTTAATGACCAATCACAGCCAGCTGTGTCAGGACTCTGGAAGGAGTCACGAGTTTTCATTATTATCTTTTTAGCCTTCTGTCTTGTATCCTTTCTCTATTCTTTAGTATAGTTTAGTATAGCATTCTTTCATATGATATAGTAACATAAAATAATAAATTAGCCTTCTGAGAACATGGGGTCAGATTTATAATTTCCTCCCTTTGATGGGGGACCCCAAAAATACCACAGAGATCCATCAAGGACACCACTCCCAGCTGCCATTCCCAAGCATTTCCCAGCAAAGTGTATCCCTGTCTCTCTCTGTTCGTACCATTAAGGAAAACTTGGGAAAGACTTTCCAAAGTTGAGCTTGCAAACTAAACTGTAGCAGAATTTGGGACATCAAGACCCAGGAGCTTGCTGGAGATGTTGTTTTATGGCATACTCCAGGATTGCTCTCCCACACAAAGTTCTCTTTATTCTGCAGGCTATAAAATATCTCCCTTTCACCAACTCATCACTGTCCCCCTCTCTCCCTGGCACCTCCCTCCTTCATCCCCCTCATCATCCTATTTACTACACAGGTACAAATTACCTCTCTCCTCAGAGATCTCCTGATGGATGTGTGGCCAGCTAAACTCAGAGATGGTTGTGAACATGCACTTAGCTTTGTAAAATAACTCATTCTAAGACCCTACAGAAGGGCTGCTGTGTTTGAAAGCTTGGAGATTTTTTTTTTTTCAGCCATGCCAGCTGCTCTGGGAAAAAAGATTTCCTCCTCCCAGAAACCCTGTTCTGCATTACCAGCTTGCAATTTTAGCCTTGTATGCTGACGACAATTAAAATATGTCCACAGAACACACAATGAAGTGCATTGTTAACATATCTTTGCCTATTTGATCTTCCATCTCTTTACCGAGCAAGAAATGATAACTTTTTAATGTGTAATAAATTTTTCTGCATGTATATGAATATCCATATTTGAAATGTCTTCATATATGTATATTTCACCCACTTGCTGTCAGATAGTTTAGATTCCTTTTTAAATTACAGACACAAAACTTCCTTTGATATAAAAACAATGTGGGGCTGCAAATCTTCAGAAGTCCAAAGCTCCTTTAATATTTGAACTGGAAATCTGAGATTTAAGAAACTTTCTTGGAGAACTATTGGGGTTTTTTTTCCAATATCCCCAACTGCAGAATCTCTCTGCACGGATTCTCTGGGCAGTCACTTTGTCTGAGCTCCTGGTGATCCTCAGCAATATCTAGCAATACTTGGCATAATTTGAATTTCACAAAAATAAACTGAAAGAAAACATTCCAAATCCCTTTCATCATGCAAAAGCTGCTTTGAAACCATGTTCTAATGCTTGTAGAGCTTTAACCATTGCAATAATAATATGTATTGTCTGTTCTTAGGTGATGTTTCTACCTGGAGATGTTCTGCTACCCTGTCTGATAAGGAACTGAGCTACAGAGAAATGTGGTGACAGGATGAATTCTGGAATTCGAAGTCTTTCCTCTTAGTCTTTCATTCTCAGCTTGCCCATGCTCTCTCCTTGGACCTTGTGTCAGATGAACACTTCCTCCTTTAGAATTCATTGTACTTCCAAATATTTAAATTTCCATCAGGCTGGAGGTAGAAATAGCTGATTTAGATTCCCAGGGACAATGGGTCTTGTGAGGGAAGTGTCAGCAGTCCATAAACCACAGGAGTGCTGCATTTGGCAGCCTGAGGCTCAGATAAACCTGCCAGCTAATGATGAAAGAAGACACAATGGTCTAGCATGGTACAGTAAATATTTCCTTTAAAAGGAATGGCTGCTGAATACAGCAGGAGAACAGGGGCAGAAGAAATTCATATCACCTAACAGGAGGTTGTTGTAAAGAACTTGCTTTGGGAGACAATCCTATTCTGAAATATCAGAATGCTTGAAGTACAGCCCCTGTTCCCAAATGTGTCAGCCAGTTCACTGATGGTATCACCTTATATTTATGATTCTTCTTTTTTTCTGTCATGATTTCATGGTCACCACCAGAAATCCCAAAGAATTTTTCATCCTTCCCTTATCTGCTTGGCTGTGAGTTTATGTTGTTTTTACTTTCTGGGTTGTTTTTTTTTCCTGTTTAGTTTTGGTTTTGAGGGGTTTTTGGAGTCTGAAGATTATATCATTCTTGCTTTTGGACCTGTTGTGTTCGTAGGATGTGTCACTGTACATTTTCTTTCCATATTTGCAGTCTAATTAAGACCTATTCTAACCAGGGTTGACTGTAGATTTAATTACTGTATCACTATCAAAATGCATTTTGAAAAAGAGGATAGATTGATTGAATAAATAATGGGCATGTATAAAATTTGGTGAGTGTATTTTTATAAATGATTTGTCTAGTTATAAACCATTTATTTTCTTAGACAGTGTAAGTTGTTTTTTTTATGTTCTTCCTGGCAAAACATCCAGCCTGAAACTTGGTAAAAAAGGTTTTCTTCTGTATGCAAAGTTTCATTTATATTCTGACTTTGAGAGCTCAGCTACTGAAAAAAATAGGAACTTTATCACATACCTCATGTCTTGGAGAAATACAAATAGAGGGTGAACAGGTGAAAGCAACAGCCAATCTGCAGGTGTTGAGCAATTCAGGGAGGAAAATATGGTGATAAGAAAACACTGAACAGCTGACTCTGAATAGTGAACATGCCAAAAAGCTGAATTCAGTCTGGTTATTGTCCATTATTATTTTAGCCAGATATAGCCAAGTTAGAGGCACTGAGGTCAAGGCAGATACAGAAGAACATGCAGTCATATAAAATCAGTGACCGGTGATTCAGTAACCTACCAAGATGCTGAATTTTAGGTTGCTATTGAGGTTTTAAATTAGCACAAATGCTAGTTATTGTGTGGCTTAGTAGGAAGGATCAGAGATGAAATTTAGGGGGAGGTTTTGTGGTTTTTTTCTGCCCTGTCCGTGGAAACTAGGAAGTTCCTAAAGGCAGAGGCTGCTGAGGGAGAAAGTTGGGTGTAATTGGAGGGGATGTGACCTAGAAATGGCTGGTGCTCCAGGTTTGCAGCAGTGAATTTTCTTAGGGGTAAATGAAGCTGATACTGGGCTTGGAGGAACCAGTTGTTTATTCTTCTCTTGGGAGTTTATAGGGATTCCCAAGATAGATCTTGAGTAGCTGTGTGGGATAAAGGAAGAGATTTTTTAAGAACATATTTACTTTCTGTTATTGGAAGGAACCCTGAGTTAAATGTTCCAAGAAGCCTGGGTCTTTCCTTAGCAAACTTCCTCCCCAAAATAGACTGTGTGGAAGATAAGCTTCTGTCAACTTCTCATCTTGAAAAATCCATTCAAGAGTGGCCTTAGTTTAAATCACATTCTGCCTTTGTTATCCAGAGTGCTGGCTAGACTTTTCTAGATCTTTTTCAGCCTCTGTGGTATTTCAAAACATGTGTATTGTCCCACACTTTTCCAGTTTCATTGAGGTTTTGCCCCATTTAAGCCCAGGAGGAGCCTGCACAGAGCTGGTCTCTCTCTGCCTCTGTTTCTCTCAGCACTGCAGTGCCCCTCCAGTAATAAGCATGATGCTATTCCCACCGTGTCAGGGACAAAATATTTCTATAAAATGCCCTGGAAATTAAAACACTCTGCATTGTCAGTGTGAAAATATGCAGAAGGCATGCATGACTGAACAGGCAAATACAATGAGCTGCTGGGAAGTTTAATTTTGGAGATACATGGTATTGACTGACAGTGGTGTAAATGGCAAACAGACCTCTGCAAACATTTACTGTCATTACTTGTCACTGCTTGGATTCTTGAGAGAAAAGAAGTGGAGAACAATGCTACAGAGAAGTAAGAAATCATTATAAGTGTCTCCCAAGCTCTTTACTTTGTCTAATAGGACAGCAGATATCTCTAGATCCCTTTCTAAACACGCTTCAGACAGCATGAACTATGTGAGAAAAGCCTCTTTCTTGCAGTATGCAGAGGGGGATTTTAATAGCAACAGGGTTATTATTCCATCTAAATCAATAGAGGGAGTTTCTGTCTTGTTTAAGAAAAACTGACTGTGACTGCTGGAGCAGTGGGAAAGGAGAGAAATGCAAATTAGACTAATAGCTAAATCTATAGTAAGACACAAAGGTCTGAAAATGAGATAAAGCACCTTTGAAAGTGCAATCCTCAGATGCCCTTCTTGCCCTTCCAGTCATGGAAGGTTTTATTGCAGATTGTGTTGCAGTGTTGTTTCCCAGGCATCCAGAGCCTCCTCCTTCCTCCCCAGCTGGCCAGACCCTTCCTTTGCCTGAAAAGCAGCATCCTCTGCCCTGGCACCTGTGAGCAAGGGAAAATCTTTCTCATGAGGATAAGTTAAAAGTCACTTTTGGTCACTTTTCCCTCAGCTTGCATCTCTTAATTTGGCAGAGGTATTCAGAGTGCACTTGGTGCAAACTTTTGATGGTAGGTGACCACCTGAACCCCTGGAGAGCTTTTGATCCCAATACAATTCCCAATACAATTGATGTCTGAGAAGAAGGAAAAGGCACCCTGGACCTGTCTCCAGAAAATCCATTGTAATTGATACAACACCCTCAATCTCCTTTCTTTCATTTCAGCATCAGTTCAACTTTAGAAGTATACAATTTCTATGAGGGACTGAGAGTGCTTTGAGAAGATTTAAATTTTCACAATGAGCAGCTTTCTGAGAGATGAGGAGGATTGGAGGACTTGCAAACCAAGCAAGGAGCTGAAACCTATTTGTCTCTGACATTCTACAGGAATATTTTAATCATTAGCTCTTGTGGAAGAGTGGGTAACATTCCAGACATCTTGTGAAAGAGCTGTATCCCCCTGTTATTATTATTTCTGTATTTATTTATAGAAAATACTAAAGCTTCTGGGTTTAGGGAGGTGAATCCTACAGCCCAGTGAAGTTATCAAGCACCTGATGGTTGTGAGATTTAGGACACCAGCCACCCTGATGTGTTATTTTGGCTGTATTTTTTGGCCTCTGCTCTGAGACCTGGCTCTTTTAAGGGGTCTAATATTCATGTAATCAGTTTATGTATTTACCTGAGGCACTGGTTTACTTTGAGGTCTATGGTCTCTAGACTCAGGTGTTGTGTAGCCGAGCATTGCATTGCACATTGTTGCTTTGCAGACAATTCCAAAGACTTCAAACAACTAACTGAAATCACAGAAACAGAAGGAAAAAAAAAATCTATTAAATGCCCCCTATCATATCTTCCAGTCAATGCAGGGGTATTCTGCAGTAGTTACAGCAGTCTTCTAAAATGCCACTTGAAAAAATGGGCTTCTTTTCTGGGGAATCAAAAACTGAGAAAGACTGCTGACACTGTGGAATGATTTTTGTTTGTTAGGAAAGCCCACTTTGTGGAGGGGAGGGGGAGGGGAGAGAGAGTTTCCTGCAACCATTACAGCTCCATCAGATGCAATATTACCCCAGTAATGATTGTTGTGCCTAATAGTCATGGACAGCAACTTTATTAATCCTAGAAAGTGCACAAAGGAAAGCAGTCTCCCAGATGCAAGGCTTCCTCTGTTAAATTTGCCACGGATGGTTGGGCTCATCAGTCTGCACGCATCTCTGACTGATACATCATGCTGGATGCTTTAGGCAAACACACACTAATTAGTAGAACAAATAGAAAACACCGAGGATGCCCATGCTTGATGACATTGCCCATGCTCTAAACTTTCTCTACAACAAATTACTCATTTCATGGCTGTAGGCAGTGCAGGTTAATTTGTCTGTATCAGTTGCTAAGTTGAAGCATTCACTTTTAGCAAGACACTGTGCTATGCCTTTCTATGAAACTTTACAATGCTTTTGAACAAAAAGTAGCAGAAGTAACAGCCCGGGTCATGTCAGGAATTAAAAACTAAGAAACATAAAATCTACTGGAAGCTAAGAGTCAATAGATGCTGATGAATCAGTTACCATATAAAACCCCCCCAAAATCTGAAAAGGACTAAAACCACTTTGAGGATTGTTGAGTTAGAACATGACACTGGTTCAAAACAAAGGTGGATTGTGCAGAAGCCTGTGCAGCTCCTGTCAGGAATGCTTTAGTCAGGTAATTGCTTTCCAATCAATCTCAGCAAAAGAAATGAGAAGTCAAATATCAAATTAATCAAATTCACAGGCACCTTTGGCTGAGGGAACCGCATAAAGCAAAGCTTGTTCTCCTAAATGAATGAGGTGAAGATCATGGTCAAATGAGACCCAAGAGTTTATGACATTGCTGAACTGTAGTCACTTAATTACCCACATGAACATGGGTCTTTGGGAGCATGAAACTAAATATTCTGCATTACTGTGCCAACTCAAGGCTTCAGTAGCAAAAGCTACTGAATATTGTTGCCTTAAAGGTGATGGATTGATTTGCCCTCGTGCTGCCAGGTTGGGTGGAGGGAGCAGACTGAATGGAACATGGTGTATTACACTGGAAAGTCAGAGTTGCTCATTCTGCTTCCTCCAGCAGGATGAGAGGAACAGAAAAAGCATCTCGTGCTGCAAAGACCTCTTCTCCTTCCCTAATCAAACTCTTTCCTCAGCAGTGGAAGTCCCTGCAGTCAGCCCCAACCAGTGTAGCAGGTGTCTAAGCAGGCATGTCCTCACAAATGGGATTTTACCACTCAGTCTGGGACCAGAGCTTGACTGTCACCCTTCACAGACCTGGAGGAACATTGCCAGTAGCTCTGTTAGCAGCAAAAGCTAAAATCTCACCCAACCAATCCCATCTTTGTTAACATAATCTTTAGTGAATGAAGAATTTGAGGCTGTGACAATTTACGTTCTTTATAAGCGTGTAACAGACTGAAATACAAACAAGCTTACACAGTAGCAAAGCTCTTGGCAAATAATCTTTCAGGAAATAAAGGTCCTGCATCCTCACAGACACCTAAATAAGCACCTTTATTTGACACACAACATGAGGTTGTTGCTAATCAACTTCTAAAGGTAAGTTCGGAACCCAAAAATTTGCAAATCTGACGCTAACAAATGCTTTAGTGTGGTCCAGCAGGACTTCAAACTGCTTGCCATTTCTCCTACTTTTTGGAAGTTGTGCATAAATGCAGTTGTTTTCATCCATCTGCTACAGTCCTATCTCGGAGAAAGGGGTTAGAAAGGGATTTGTGCCCTCTTGTGCATCTGTCATCCTGAAAGTATTCAGGTCCTGCCTGAAGACCTTTCTTGCTTTCTCCTCCACTTATAAAGCAGTGGAGGGAGGGAGAGAGAGAGAAGAAGAGCATCTTAGGCTCAA
Organism: Euphonia xanthogaster; assembly: GCA_034509185.1. Taxonomy (NCBI): domain Eukaryota; kingdom Metazoa; phylum Chordata; class Aves; order Passeriformes; family Fringillidae; genus Euphonia; species Euphonia xanthogaster. The sequence goes on from JAYDZK010000268.1 coordinate 5,872,583, forward strand.
ACCCCTGGAGTTAGGGACCCCAGGGGTCTAGGTTCACTTTCTTTTTTCCCACCGTTGTAATCTTCTTTTGTGGATTTAGACAAGTCATTCAGCGTCGTTGCGCCTCAGTGTGCCTTGTGTAAAGGCAAAATAATGAGCCGTGCTTTCTGCTGCTTGCATCTGCTGGGATTTCCCCGGGTGCTGGAACAGACCTCCCACGCTCCCCGAGGTGAACAGCGCTGGCAGCTGCTGGGAGCACACACACCCGCACATTCTGCGGCTCTGATGTGCACTGTGTGGCAGGCTGGTGGGGACATGGACCTCGTGTTTGTGGCACAGCCACCTCCCCGCACCTCCCTGTCCCCCTCTGTCCCCTCCGTGGCACCCGAGGAGCTGCAGCGATGCTCCTGGCTGCTCCGGCGTGCAGCGGGCAGGGCTGTCGGTCCACGCTGTTCAGTCGTTGATGTTTATCATGTCTGCTGCTTCGCAGGAGGACAGGAGGCTGGAGGGGTGTGGGGAAATTCTTTGAGCCTTATTATCCCTACAGTAACTATAGACTTTGACAGGAATGCGGGTGATTGATTTCAGGTCTGCGGGCTCAGGCCGAGCGGCAGCAGCTCCGCGCTGGGTGTCTGGGAGACAGCAGCGTCCCCTGCGCCTCTTTCACCAAACCCTGTGAATCGCCTAAGTAAACACCACCGAGCCGCTAATCACACGCTCTGAAACAAAACAGCACTTCACTTCGGGATCTGGGCAAGATCACACTTCCCTCCCTCCCTGCTCCCCTCCCCTCTCGCCGTCCCCTCCCTCTCTGCCCCCCCGCTGCTTTTCCCCTCCCTCCGCCGGCAGCAGCCCAGCCGGTCCCTCCGAGCCGAGCCGGCAGCCTCACGCTGGGGGCCGGGGCTGCCCGGAGCGCTCAGCCCGAGCTGCCGAGCCCTGCCCAGCCCCCCGTGCCCCCCGTGCCGCTGCCGGCCCCCAAAAGTTGTGCGGAGCGCCGAGGATGGGAGGACATCTGCAGCCGCTGGCCCTGCGGCTCCTGGCGCTGACTTTCCCCTTGGTGGCCAAGGGTTTTCCTGACGAAACCTTGGAGAAAGCCGCGAAATCCGAGGGATATTGCAGCCGGATACTGCGAGCCCAAGGCACCAGGAGGGAAGGGTACAATGAATTCAGCCTCAGGGTGGAGGGCGATCCAGAATTTTACAAGCCTGGGAACAGTTACCGGGGTAAGTTGGACATCCTCGGCATCCCTTACTGGCGTTAATGGTGAGGATGAGGGGCTGTGGAGCTGTAGCGTGCCTCTGCCTGTCATCTCCGGATCCCTCTTGGCGTGTGCATGTGTAAGTGTGTGGGTTAAGGCAGGGTAATGCACCCCTACGCATTACTTTACTGGGGATGCTTCCATGGCAAGTGAGAGGAGTTGGGTTTCAGTGGGTCACTTTACTCCCAAGCACTCCTCATTAAAAGGAATTTCCTTTCTTTTATGAACCCTCTGTACAGGCTCAGCCCTCGCACAAGATCACAAGTTGCAGGGATGCAAAGCGCACTCTTCCCTCGTTTACCCGCTTCTGTAGGATTCCTTCCTATCCCTTTAAATATAACCCAGCGCAAGGGAGAAGCTTTAACATTCAGCAGGGAGAGGAAACTCGGAGCTGGTCGTTCCTGCCCTGAAATATGAATGTTAACATGAGTTAGCATATGGGTAAACATGATGCAGCACACTGCCAACTTCCCATATTTCCCACTTACGTTTATCCCACCCTATTTTTTTTATTTTTTTTTCTGGGCAAATGAACAGATGGTTCAAACAGGAAAGAGGCAGAGTCAGTGCTAACGACCACTGTAAATAAGAGATGGAGGTATTCGTTCTTCCCTGAGCATGTCACATACAGTTCTTGGAATGAACTTCCAAAGGGTGTATTTTACTAATTAATAGGCAAAGACAGGTTTTGGTCACTTTTTCAGCCTCACTGTTTAATGCCTTCAGAAATAAATCTACTTGGAATGTACTGTTAATCTTGTATTTTAAAAGCACTTTAAAGAGAACTGGAACATTTTTAGGTACCATAACTAGAATACTTTTAGGAAAAAAGAAATTGGGAGATTCTTCAAAGTGTTTCTTAGATCCAGGGTAAAGAGCAATGTTTTCCCATTGCATGAACATGGGAATCTCAGTATATATAGGGAGAAAAAAGTGCGCGTGTAGCATAATCATTCAAAGGCTGACAAATGCATCTGCAGCAGTGGTTCACCTGTTTTGAGCACCAGTCTGTAACTTTGCATGCTACTGATTTGATTTTTTTTCCTCAAAACTGTTTATAATAAAACACGATGTGAGGAAATGCACATTACCCACAAGCTAGGTAGCTGTTCCAGACATTGGGATTAGTACCTCGAGTCTAGAAGATTTCATGTGTTATGTCAACTTGATACATCTACTAAGCAGGATAAAGATGTGCCAAGTTTTTTTGATAGTGACAGAAGTGAACGTTCTTTAAAACTTTTGGAATTCACTTCAGTGAAAGCGTTACTGGACATTTTCAGTCATCTACTAAAGAAGTTCCTTTTGCATGGAAAAGTGGGAAGAAACTCTCAGATGAATTAGCAGAACTAATTTTCTGGAGATATTATGTCTTGGCATTAGGAACTCAATTAATAAAATCACATTAGGCTATTATAGCTGCTCGGAAGTGAGAAAATGACACTGATAGTAAAAAGTTAAAATGTAGAACAGAATATGTGCCTGCATTTCTGATCCTTCGGACTGAAGTATTCAGGTGGCACGTTTGGGTGTGTAGCTTATTCTTTAAGGACACATTCCTGAATGCTTGGAATAACACAAATAAATGTTGCTGTAACATAGCAGTAGTTAAAACTGACAATACACAGAAAGTTTTGAGAGCTAGCTTTCAAAGCCATTTCTACAGTCCAACTGGATCTTTATTACTGTTTTATGCAAAGGATGGAAAATCCAACCAACTATTTAAAAAAATGAGATATGACAGGTCTGTGGGGTTTTCTTTGTTTGTATTTATTCATCTACAAATTATTCTATATGCAACATGGCAGAAGACTTGCACAACCTCCTTAGCACTGGAGCCAGATATTCCTGTTTCCATGGCCCCTGCCTGAATTGATGCATCTGGATCTTTGGCACATTCCCTAGTGGGCTCATGGAATAAACTCATATTTTCAAGGTGGATAACACAGGAGCTATCTGTACATGCAAGTGTGCTCCACAAAAGCCTCAGCGTAGGGACATCCATTTATCTTCATGCCATCACTCAATGTGACACTTCAGTCTCTCAAGGAGGAAATATCTTAGCACTCTTACAGTGTGGGAATCAGGACACCACATTGTTTTGAGGAATTTTTATGGCTCCCCTGCAGTTATTCACCTTTAGATCAATCAGAATCTATTTGCCCTGAGGGGGAAACCCTGGGGGGATCTGTATGTAAGGAGCTGTGAAGCCTCGGTTTTCCACCTCTGGAGCTGTGATAGAAAACAGCTGCCCTGGGCACTGACTTCTCCGGGTGGGTATTCACCTCCTCTGTCTGGCAGCAGTGAATAAGGGCACGTTCTCCTGCCAGACAATTAAAAATGTCTCCTTGTAGGACCAGGTTTGTGGGCACATATCCTAGGGTCGAGGTCCTCTCGTCCCTGCTGGGCACCTTCGACCTGGATGGAGCTGCTCTGGCTTCCACTGAAGGTCAGAGTTCTCACTGCCTTCAGAGGCACAAATGAGCCTGGAGTGTGGATGGTGATACAGGGTAATGATCCTTGAAAATACACAGTCCTGGCTTTATTGATTATGGAGTTAGATTAATGATTGCATGAGATTTCCATAAAAAATGAGGTAAGCTTCATGCTATTACAATGTAAATAAACTTGCTTCTGCAAAAAGGCAGTAGTATGCCCTTTTCACATGCTAACATGCAGTAGACCTACTTTCTGCTATGCTATCATGAAGTTAATATTCTGAAGAAGAAAAGGAGTACTAGACTAGTTATAGCCCTTACATATACCTTCTGTGTGCATGCTGTTTCTTGTTTTAATGGAATTTCCACTTGTAGGTCAGTTCACTTTCTCAGTTTTTGATCATTTAAGATGTTCTCCATTGCATTGCTTTGGGGACTTCCCTTCTAAACAATGTTGAGTCTTTTTCTTTCCATTTCTTTCTCTCCCCCACAATGTGCAAACACTTTGCAAGCAAGCACTCATATTCTGTAGCTACATTAGCCATTCCCACCTTTCACAAAATATGGGTGAAGTTTGGAACGTGTGTTTGTTGGTCTTTGTGCAATGTACAACATAGGATGTGCAGTTGTGTAGGATGAGAATAATCAGATTTCCTGCCTTAAACCAGAAGAGCAAGTGCTTTGATCACTCCACCTTCAGCTTGGGATACTGGGGAAAGAGGAGTTTGAAGGCGTGTGCCAAAATGCATCTTGTGAAGTAATTGGAGATTTGCCAAAGGGATGGAAGCAAACTGCTGATTTGTAATCTTCCCTTTAAAGTGAAATCCTTAACTCTGAGGATTGCGCTGAGATTTAACTGATCCTTCCAGGAAGTTCCTATTATTCAGTGAAAGTTAATTAGTGTGAAGGCGGTGTGAGCAGGACACGGTTGTTTAAAACGGCGGAGTTTAGCCCCAGAACTCTCGGTTCTTATGCAACAAAGAGCCGCTCCCTTGTGAAAAACAGATGTGCTCTGATAGCTTCCCTGTGCTGCCCGTGCAGGGCGAGCCTCTGCCATTCTGGAACACCCAGTGCAGAGGCAGAGACTCCAGAACAGCTCCGGATTTGGGATAACCCCTTTGTGCTATGGTGCCGCCTGAGCACACTGGGTTCCGAGCACCGACAGAAACCTTCCCGGCTCAGGCGTTCCCCGGCGTTCTGGCCTATCAAAGCCCCCATCCCCAAAGGTGTAAATCCCAAAGCACACATCGCTGAAGGCGTAAATCCCAAAGCACAGACCCTAAATCCCCAGGAGCCCGCTCTGCTCCGTGCCCTCCCGGCTCCCGCCGCCGGCGCCGCGTCCCGGAGCAGCCGCGCACGGACGGACCCGGCTGAACCCCGGGGCTGGGGTTGGTTTGTTTGGCTTTAGGGCTGGATTCGGGCTGGGGTTGGATTGTTTGGCTTTGGGCTGGATGAGTTCCCGAGCCCAGCTGCCTGGATGAGGCTGCTGAGTGAGCAGCGCAGGCTGGGGGAGGGCAGCATCCCTCCCTCCCTTCGGATTTATTCGGAGTTAAAACGACTGCAAACTGCAGCGGGGACACTGCTCACCCCAGGCATTCAAAAACTATGAGTCAGGCTTTGGAACTGCCTTCCTTTCTGGTGTTTCTGTAGCATTTCAGGTCTTCTCTGTTTTATAAGTAGGTGTTTAGAATTTGGAAAACTGTGACTTTGTGAGGAAAATGAAAACTGTTGAGTCAACTCACAGCTTGATTCTCTGCTTCCTTGCACACATATTTGAGTATTTCTGGCGTAACCTTTAACTCACAGTGATTCAGAGTCTTTAATTGCATATGATATAGAAAAAATTGTTGCATGTAAAAGGCCTTTATGGCAGTTAATTTCTAAGAATCGCTGCTCAAGCAGCAGTAATGTGTTCATTTCTGTTGAGTTCAGCAGTATGCTGTACTCAGTTATTGCAACTGAGAGGCTGCCTGTGGGTTTTCATTCAGCCAGAGCTGCAGAAGTTCGCAAAACTGGACTAATCATGCTAATTATTGGGCAGAAAATGAATTAATGAATTGGAGCAATACTTTCTAAAGTAAGCAGAAATTTTAATGGCATTATGCTGCTATCCCATTTTGGAATATAATATGTGACATTTTCTTTCTCCCCAAAATCACAACATTTAAGCTCATCATAAGGTTCCATGGAATGAAAAGTGTGTTTAAAATCTTGAGAGTTGGGAGACTTCCTATTGTGCCCATCACTACCCCAGACTTGTACAGGTGTTTGCAGGTTTATAGGTCAAAGAAGTGACACTTACACAAAAGTTTGAAAATTGAAATCAACCTCTCCAATCAGTTCTTTTTTCCACACATAGTCAGAAAAGTTAGGTATTTGTACAAACACCATGAGTTGTAGACCAAAATACAGCTACATAATGCTACCTATTTTCAATTAGCCTATTTTATATTTTCCTGCTACTGAATTTCTAGATCAAAGAGCTCTCCATATGTTCCAAATGAATTCTGGGGCATATTTTGAAATCCATATCTTTTAAGGGCAATCTGTAATTTTTAGCAGTGTGATTCAACCCCTTGCAGCATATTTATGTGACAGTGAGTCTCTTGTGGATACTCTTCTATGGAGCAGCCTTGGTAGTCGTAATTTGCTCTGAAAACTGCGGCTGGTCTTCAGTTTTTATTGTGCTTGTCATGGTTGGAGAGTGTGACAATAAAGTACCATAAGTGACTCTGCAATTTATGCTTAAAGTAAAAGCTACCTAAAACATTAAGAGTTCAATTTTCTGTCTCTTTTAGTTTAATTCTAGAATAACTTTTTTTCCCTTAAAATTTACCCCTGTTTCAGGAAAGGATTGCTATAAGCTGTTGAAGAGACTTTGGTAATTTCAAAAGCCCTGCCTCAAAATTCTGCCTCATTCTCTCTTTCTGATAGTGTTCAAAAGAGCCTCAGCTGCAGACCCTGAGATTATCTCAGCTGGTTAGAGCCTGGTGCTAAAAATGTGGCTTCAATCCCTTTAGGGGCCATCCACTTCAGAGCTGGATTTGAAGATCCTTATAGGTGCCTTCCAACCCAGAATATCCTGTAATTCTGTGAACTCAGGTGTTGCTTGGGTGCTGCTGATATTGAACAGATCACACAAAGCTATCATCAAATCAGGGGTTTAATCCTGCTGCTGAGCGTGGTGAAATCATATTAGTCAGCATCACATTTCCTGTGCTCTGCTGGTGGATCCAGTGCTGCCTTCCTGCTCAGGACAGGTGTGTGAAGAAGGAGGGTGTTTGCTGCTGTGTGGGATTGGTTTGGCAATCAGAGCTGGCAGCACAACCTTTGGGGGTCAGCTTCAGCCAGGAGTTTAATTTTGTGTCCTGTTTTGCCCTGAGGATGAAGCAGAGGAAGGATATTTTGAGATTCCCCCATTTCCAGAAGCTGGAGTGTTGTGTTGAGTGTAGCTGAGCTGGAGCAGGCAATTTGGTCATCCGGCATTAGAGGCAGAGAGACTTTCTGTGCACTAAAGTACTTCGTCTGTGCTCAGAACTGGACAAAAAATGAAATCAAATGTTTAGGGATGCTCCTTTACATCTAACACCCCCTCACCCCCAAAAAACAAACAAACAAACAAACAAAAAACCCACAAAGGAAAAAACCCAAAGTAGAGAAATGCCTTGCACTTGTGTCCCCGCCCTCAAACCACCACCAAAACAACCTCCCTGTAGATCTGAGCAGATTATCAATCTGGTTTTTTAAAAAAAGTGGGGGGAAAAGAGCCGAGTTACTTCATGCCAGTGTTTCTCAGTTGATGTGGAAACTCAGACTGAACATTTTGTATTCTGTCTGGCTTGGCTTCCTGTTGTCAGTGCTCTAACTTTGGTTAATGCCAAGGAAGAGCACACACCTTTCAAGCTGTGAAATGATATGCAGGTGGCTGACTTCACAGCTAATGGTTTGTTTTTGTTGTTTCTCTGCTCATCACACCCCAGTGATGCTGTCTGCTGCCACTCCTGCCTACTTCCGAGGCTTCACCTTGATCGCCCTCAAGGAAGGGAAAGAAGGAGACAAAGAAGAAGACCATGCAGGATCTTTCCAGGTGAGAGAACTTTTCCTGATCTACACCCCTGGGAGTCTTCTTTACTGTTTGCTTGGCTCAAAGGGAGGTTTTATGGGCACAGCAAACTGCAGACTGTCTTTGTGGGTGTTGGCATGAGGACAGCATAGCATATTTTATATTCCACGTGTGTGGCATTTTTGGAGTCCCCTGTGGCAGGAAGGAAATGATGAATCTGACTCCATGCTCTTAGAAGGCTAATTTATTATTTTATTATATGATATTATATTAAAGAATGCTATACTAAAACTATATTAAAGAATAGAGAAAGGATACAGACAGAAGGCTAAAAGATAGTAATGAAAAACTCGTGACTCTCTCCTCAGAGTCTGACAGAGCTGGACAGTGATTGGTCATTAAGTGAAAACAATTCACGTGAAACCAATAAAACAATCACCTGAACCTCTGTTTTGGATAAACAATCTCCAACCCCATTCCAAAGCAGCAAAACACAGGAGAAGCAATCAGATAATTATTGTTTTCATTCTTCTCTGAGGCTTCTCAGCTTCCCAGGAGAAGAAATCCTGGCGAAGGGATTTTTCAGAAAATGTGACAGTGACAAGCTCCCTTGCTTCTCTTCCCCCCCTGCATGTCCTGGAGCACAAACCAGAGCCCTTTGGTGGGGCACAAACCTCCCCCACCTTCACCTGCCCACAGGTGCACAGCGCCTGCAGGAGCCCTGTGGTGCCACCTCCAGGGACAGGATGGGGCTGGGCAGGAGGGGACCCTGCACACTCCAAACCAGGCATCAGAGGACAGAGCTGTTCCAAAGCTTCCCAGCTGGGATGGGATCACAGAATGGTTTGGGTTGAAATGGACCTCAAAGATGATCTCACTGCAGTCCCTGCCATGGGACACCTTCCCCAAGACCAGGTTGCTCAGAGCCCCATCCAGCCTGGCTTGAGCACTTCCAGGGATGAGACAGCCACAACTTCTCTAGACAGCAGCAGCAAATCCAATTTGATTTATATTCTATTCCCCATGTTTTATAGGGAATCATTTTACAAGTCACAATATGGGAAAATCCTCCTTCAGTGGTGGAATCACAGCTCCTGCTGTCCTTCCTGTAACTTTTCCTACAGCTTTAGCTCATATATGAAGAGTTATTTCTCCCTAAGTGCCTAAGCAATAAATTGGAGTTGGCAGTTCAGGTAAGGGTGGGTGACACATAAGCACTATGAATAAATCTGGTGGTACTGTAATTCTGGTGATCCTTATTTTAGTGAGTGCCAGCATCTCACATAAACCTGAAACTGAAACCACCCTTGGCCAAAACCACTCGCACCATCCTTGAAAATACCTGAAAATCATCATGTCATGTATCACAAATCCTGCCTATTGCTTCTTTGGCCTATGCAATTGGGCTTGAGTAATGGAAAGTGAGAATCAAAAAAATGCTTAAGAAGTAGTATTCCAGGGCAAGTTTGCCTTCAGCAACTGAAATAACAGACATCCCCAAGGCACACATGTAAGAGCTGGCTTCAGTAGAAGTTATTGCTGTGTAAAATCCCTGTTTCATGCTCTTCCCTCCTGCTGCTGCTGCTGCCAGGAGTTCCAGGAACAAAAGCAGTGCCAGGATGAGCCACACGTGCCCGTGGCTACAGCACAAAGGTCTCACTGAGCCTCTCTGCTCCCAAGAGCTGAGGCACACCAAAGTAAACTCTTCATCCCGACTCAGCTATGTGGTGTGTGCTCAGAAGCCACAGCAGATGGGCTGGGATTGCCCTTGGAGTGCTTTAGGGAAGGTAAATCTTGCCTGGGGCAGGGTACAGCCCAACAGGAGAGCACTGCCCATGGAAGAGGATGGAGCTGGAGGTTCAGCCCTGGGAAGTCAAACAAGGTTCAGGGGGACCCAGACCACAAAAGAGATCCAAATTATGCCAGAGAGGGACAAATCAGGCCAGGCAAAACAAGCACCTATCCTCAAAAGGTGTTTAGGTGTTCATGTTTTTTTCCTTTGCCACCATTTTCAGGAGTTTCTCAACCAGGCACTGCATTTCCAGCCTGCCAGAGGCTGTCAGCATCAGCTTTTGCAGCTGAGAAGTGACTTTGTCACATCCCCAGCCCCCCTGACAGACAGCAGAGAGCCCAGAGGCTCTGCAGCACCCTGCACATCCATGTCTTGGAGAAGCACTCTGGACTCCCAGGGAAATTCCCCAAAGCAAGCGACCATGGCTGTGCCCTGAGCTGTGAACACACCAGCCATGCAGGGCTGGCTCCACCTCACATGGGTGGCAGCTCTCCACGGTTGCCTCCCCAGTGCCAGGGGTGATTCCTCCACCTTCATCCACCTTAAAATCCTAAACCAGGGAGATTTACTGGGGGCAGCACCCAAAGTGAAGCCTGTGCAAGACAAAGCAGCTCAGCAGCACTTCCTGTGCTCTTTGCAAGGTGTGAGGTGTTTGTGAGGGGTGTAAAATGTCCTGTTGCTTCCCAGCAGTGTGTTCTGGGCACGGCAGCTCTGTTCTTTTTGTTTGAACAGCTGCACCAGGGAAATCTCACAGCAGCGTTTCCAAAACACAACCACAGCCCCTCTGAAGCAAAGGCAGTGCCCAGATGTCAGCTCAGCTGTACCAACGAGGGTTTGGGCACCAACCAAAGACACTTCAGGGCCTTTGCAGTGCCCCAGCGCCACCCCAAACAAGCAAAGCAGCTAAGGAGCCTTGGGCTCATCTGCAGGGAGTCACAACACCAGGTCACAGAGCTGGCAGCTTTTCTGTGTGGCACAGTTTGTGGGGATTGGGATGGGGCTGTGTGTGGCACAGTTTGGGGTCACTGGGCTGTGTGTGGCACAGTTTGGGGTCACTGGGATGGGGCTGTGTGTGGCACAGTTTGGGGTCACTG
>JAYDZK010000268.1:5885561-5922318 GCA_034509185.1 Euphonia xanthogaster
TTGTTTTCTTGACCAATCTCTGTGAGCTGTGTTCTGAAGGTCGGTCAGGAAACAGTAATGAGATTTTGTTCAGTTGAGTTCTTGTTCAGTTTCAGTTTAGATGTAGTGTAATATGGTGTAATATAGTACAGAATAATATAGTATATTAAAGTAATTAATCAGCATTCTGATACAATGGAATCCTGCTCATCATTCTTCCCACCCATCGGGCAAAATTACGACGATACACTGGCATGCAAAAACCTCCTGGTATAACCAAAGAATGGGATGAAATGGGAGCTGACCGAATTAGACTTTCCTTCCATGACTTAGAGCCTGTCAAACACTTGATTTACGTGCCTCAAACTGTGAATTACAGCAGGTTTCCTGTAGAAAACCTGACTGAACTCTGTGCTCCCTCAGGACCAAGCCCCTGGTGTCAGACTGACCAGCAGAGCAGTGCCTTGAAGCTCTGTAAAGGAGCACGTGGTGGTAAAGAAGGGCTATCATGGAGTTTTTGACATGGATGTGATACACCCAGGAGGGGAAAGCACTGTTCTCAGGGTCACAGTCCAGCTGGAGAAGGGGAAGTGCTGCAGCCCATTTGTGAGCAGCTGTTGTAAGCTCCTCATGGCTCATTTGCTCTTGTGTCACTCTGCAGGTCACCAGGTACAGTCAGTCTTCATTAATCATCAAGCTGCGGGGTTGTGATCCTAAAAAAAATAGCATAGCTGTTAAAATTTTTGGTTGGACAGGTATTTTTTTTCTGTGCACTTTCTGGTTACCCCTATACTTGAGACATTTACTGATGTTTGGTGTGGACTCCACTATCCTAAATATCTTCTCCTCTGAGAAAAATGAGACTTTAAAATCTGATTTTACTGTTTGTTTACTCAATGCAGTCAAACTTCCTTGGTTTTTCGTCCTTGTAGTGCACACAAGACACAATCCAGCCTTAAAATAAATCACTTTGTCTCCCAGAAACACATGTTAAATAGCTAAATTAAATATGGCTAGGGAATCCAAGATGCCAAATTCAGCCATAGAAATCTGGGAATATGGAATAGGGCTCTTCCTTATGCCAGTAGTAATTGTACAGCTCAGTGAGGCCCTCTGAAAGCTTTGGGTCTTTCCAATCTGTCCCATTGGCCTCTTTACACAAACCATTCCCAGCTCTTGTCATGCAGACTGCTGATCCTTCTCTTTTGTAATGTTCAGCAACAGTCTGCAAATCGTTTGGGAGGCAAATTAAACCCCAGGGCAGCAATCACCACTGGCTGACTGCAGAAGAGTGTCTGTATAGGCCATTTGAATCAACATATTGATGCTTGCATGCAATGTAATAGATTCTGTCTGATAAATAACGTACAATATTAGAAATGTTGCGCTGAACCTCATCTCATCTATCTTCCTTGTTCTCTGAGGTAGGATAAATAGTCCAAGGAAACTTTTGGTAGATGTTCTGTCAATCTGTTCTGAAGTGTTCAACAAAAAGAACAAATTCATCTCTCCAAGTTTAAACACTTCAATATATTATATTTTATAAAAAATTTAGGGAGAACTTTGTAGATCTTTTACTAACATCCAAACTGAGTCTTCACTAATAGTGGTTAAATTGCTCTCTTATGAAATTGTCTTCCTAAATTGAGACTTTTCTTGATACCTTATGAGGAAGGTAGTCTGAAGTTTCCTTTATTCCCCCTCCAATTCCAAACACACTCTACCTGTTCATTACTCAAGTATTCATATTTTCATTGTAGGCCATCTCCTTCCAGCTTTGCTTTTTCTGCAGCCAGGTTGAGATTCCAGTCTCATGTTCCTCAGAATTGTACACAGGAGTCGATCTGGACTCTCAGAATAAAATCACAGTATTTGGATACAGTAATCCCTGGAGTGGCACAGCCTTGGAGTCCCTGGTGTTCAGGAAGGATTTTCTCAGTCTATGTTTTTTTATTCTTTTTTTTTAATGTAGAGCTCCATCTGATTTATCAAGGAAGTTATGAACTGCATTCTTGTCCTTCAAGATGCCTCCAAAAGAGGGTACTATTTGTGAACATACCTGATAATTAAACACAAAATAAAGAAAAATATAGCAAATATTTTAAAAATTAAACTATAAATTATAAATATTTATGAAATAGTGTATATATATATATATATATATATATATATAATATCACAAAAACTCAAAATTAAGCGCTTCCTTGTTCTACTTTGGCATAATCACTTGTTAGATTTGTAGCTTGTACCTGCATTTTGGTGATAGTTTAGTGTTAAATACCTTCAGCATAGTAGTTCTCCTGGAGGTGTCCTTTTGCCTATTTTTTGCTCTAGAGTAAACCAGAAAAATTATTAGTTTAGGCAGCTAAATTTAACAACCCACCTGTGCAAAAGCAATGTAAGAAAGTGAGCAGGTACAGCAGCAGCCAGAATGAAGGTTTCATTAAAGATGTGGCATTTATAAAAGCTTGAGGCTGTCCTGAAGAAGAACACATATAAGGAAAATCGGAGTAGTCAGCTAAGTAAGGTGAGCAAGTGGTGCTTTATCTTTAGACCCTGCACCAATAGCCCAAACATGTCCTTTGTTTTTGGTGACCTCATTTTTTGATGCTATTTAGTTGACTCATGTGCTCAGCAAGGCATTTAGATGAAAAGGTATTTTTAAAACCTCTTAGAAAAGCAGCTCCTCTAATGCTCTGTTGAAGCATTTTACAGGAATCTTACATCTTGATACAGTGCATTTTGCAAGAAGCAGTCTTAAAAGGCTTTTAGCCATTTCAAAATGTTTATTCTTGTATTTATAAGCAAAGGTTGTTTTATGGCTTTTAAAAGAATTAAAGACTGCAATTATTTTTTAAGCCTTTAATAATAAAAATTCAGGTATACTTGGGTTATCTTGATGTTCTTTTAGGCTTGTATGTTTGGGTTTTTAAGCTTGTATCCCAATATAAACTCATCAGGCTACTTTGTAAATAGCTTATTCTGAGGTGCATGAATTGATGCAGTTTTCTTTAACAAGTGCCTAGAACTTCCAAGTATTTTGCTCATGTTTGCATTCTCCACATTCCCTGTCCCAGCATCTCATCACTGAGCCAGAGTCTGTCATCTTACTGCTTCAAAGCAGGTGGCGGTAATGATCCAAAGCTATAATTACAGGAGTATTTTAAATGGAATATGCCAAGTACAGGATTTGTAGACTAAGCAGGTAGACATGAACTCTGAGTCTGTAAAATTTAAATCTCTTGTTCTTTTGCATTTACAAGAGTATTCCCATATTTTCTTTCTATAAGAATCACTGCAAATATTATTCTAGGCATAAACCCCCTATATGTCATGATGGAAAACCAAACTCCAGTTCACCTTTCTAGTAGGGTGGAATTGTTTAACCTTGATGAACACTTTCACACATTTTTCTAGAACTCCAGATTCCATAGCTTTAATATTCAGGGATTAAAAATTAGCTTAAAAATAAAAATCCCCAAAAAAGTATCTACCACTGCCAGTTTTAGCACTGACTGGAAAATGTGAACACTTTGAGTGAGATTAAATACAAATATCTCTGGTACACTGGAAAAACTTTAACCTGAACCACTTATAGGCAAGATTTTGTTTAAGAAATTGCCTCAGGAGGTAAGGAGGTACTTTTGCCTTGCTTTAGAGCAGTAAGAGGTGATGTAAGAGAGTGATAAGCACCAGGAGCTTGCAGAACAGAAGCAACTTTGGTGGTCATTATTTGCCATGGATGAGGCTGGAGAAAAACCAAACTGGATTCCAACTGCGAAGTGTTTTGCTTCCTTCCTTTACATTTTTATTCAAGTTTTAGCTTGTGCTATGAATGAGACAAATCTTTACATGGTAATGTTTTTAAGGTTTTGCATGGCCCAGCTCTGGTTTGTTACACCTTGGGCCCTCCCCCAGTTGGTTGTGTACAGAGCTGCTATGTCTTTTAGAATAAATGATTCAAACCCCATAGCATTTCACAGGCAAAATCAGAAAACATAAGGAATTTCTGAATACTGTTTTGTTGTGTATTTTATTACAGTGGATCTTTGAACTACTACCACAGGTACAAAGAGGAAATAAATATTAAATTGTACTTGCAGTGTAACTTAGTTCACTGCTGAACAAAAATGGGATTCAGTCTCTTAGACTGGGCTCACTCTCCTGATGTCGACTTGCTTATCTCAGCTTTGTTATAGTGCCTTTTCTGAGGGTTTTCTTGCTACATCACTATCATCACTTTAAAAACCAACTTTTTTAGTTAATTTGGCTTTGGTTTATCTTCTGACATTTCTTTTTCTTCACCCTTTCCCTATCTTCCTGCTTGGCTGTGGAAAAAAAAATCTAACTTCTGGCCACATAATATTTAGTCCTCTTTCTTTAATCTAATCTATTTTTTCCTCTTTATTTTTTTTTAAATTTTATTATTTTTTGTCTTCTGGGGAAATGCTTTTTTTGAGAATGACTTCAAATGACAATTGTGTTACATAAGTAAGAGCTTATGTTTTTTGGAAAGAGTTATGCCTAAACAAATATTTAATTTGTGATGATTCAAGTTCTGTTTTGGAAAAATACCAGCCTAAACACAAACGAAAGAAACCCTCTAAAACCAGTAAAACCAAGAACAGGAAGCATGCTTTTTGAGATTGGTTAGCTGAAACTCCAGGCTCCTCTTCAGATCCAAAGCTTATCAGGGCTGAATTATCTCAAGTGTAACTTCTGCCCTTTTTTTGCACACTGCCAATGCAGCAGAGCCAGACTACGTCATGGTAAAATATCAGAATTGCCTAATTAAATCCCCTGTTCAAGAAAAATATCTGTTAGTTTATTCTGTTCTTTGGATTAGCATTAAACTGCAAGATTTCCTGGTTCTAAGAGGCTTCTTAAGAGACTCATTAAATAATTGTTTCCTAGAATTTGGCGCTGACACTTAACAAATCAATCCTCAAGAGAGGAAATTACACTGGAAACACTGTTGCCTTCTGCCTTGGAGATCCCAATCTGCTACTCAGACACATCAGTGTTCAGAGTCCCATTCTGGGCCTCTGGGGTTTTGGGATTATTTGATGCCTGAAGAGGGTTCTCTGTTCAGGTCTTGCTTCCAGTCTAGAGGCCAGTTTTGCATTTGCAATTGTCTCACCCTGAGACAAAGTCTGGATTCT
Source organism: Euphonia xanthogaster (assembly GCA_034509185.1). NCBI lineage: Eukaryota > Metazoa > Chordata > Aves > Passeriformes > Fringillidae > Euphonia > Euphonia xanthogaster. Next base: position 5,890,703 of record JAYDZK010000268.1, read on the forward strand.
TCCAACTCTGTTGTGTCAATCAGTAAGAGCTGTGTGTTCTTCCCCGGGCTGTGTTTGAGTGGACATATCTGTCTCAGTGACTCTAAGGGGATTTACTTCAAATATCCATTTATTTCCAGCCCAGTTAAACTGCCTAACTCATTGTTATTCCCTTCTCAGATAATCTTTCTTCAGATGGTGGCACCTGGGCCATGTGAAATTTTAGTCAAGACATTTAATCCCTCTGGTAACAGTCAGATGCTTTACAAATGCCATACGGCAGCTGTCATGGGTTATAACTCCAGATATATGTAGGCTCCGGGTTAATTGGAACATCTATTCAGCAGCTCTTCCTTCATTTATAATGTTGCCATTATGTTTCCCTCCTAGATTTCCCTTTTTGTCACCCATAATTCACCAGCTTCATCCAAGGCAGCCACCAATTCCTCTGGTTTGTTTCTCTGCTGAGAGACATCAGCACACTTATCTCTCAGCTCCTATCCCATCCTGAAATGCCCCAAGAATTATCTCTGATGTAGTCTGCCTTTCTGCTGACGCCTTCAGCACATCACTTCCAATCAATGGGACCTCAGAGCAAGTGTTTGTTCTTTGCACTTCCACTTTGCATCAGGTTAGAGAGCATTTATCAGGCATTCCCTGCTGACTGGGCTGTCTGAGCTATCACTGCCTGTAATCCTCACCCTGATAATATGGATCTGGACATATGTGCTACCCCCAGAATGACACGGCTTGAAAAGGAAGGGTTATTCTGGGAAAATGGCTTCATTCTTCCAGTTCTCTCCAAGCAAGCGCTGTCAGCTTCCAGCCTGCAATGACAGGCTATGGACATGTGGAATTGTGCTTGTGCCCGAGAGTCTTTTCTCATAATGTGTTTTCTTTTCCCATCATGTGAATTGGGACAGTGGAGATAGAGAGGAGGACGGTGAATGAAAGTGATGATAAAGGCTGAGGCTCAGCTTGACAGTTTCTCCAGGTTATATAAACTATAAGAAAATCCTGTTGTCAGTCCTCTGGACTTCTGAAGGTACACAGATGCCAGTAGTAAGTCTCCCAATTAAATGTAAATTGTGGTCCTTCTTTTATTCTTTTTTTTTTTTTTTTTTTTTTTTTTTTGTGTGGTTTGCTTTGGTTTGGTTTTTCCTTTTTTTTTCCCCTCTGCTGTGTTGAGGGGTTTTGGTGAATTATAAGCAGAATGGCTGTTTTAAATCCAGGAGTTTACCTACCCGACTCATTTAGGAATGGCTGCTGTAGGAAAATCCATCCTCCAGGCTTCCTGGTCAATTCTCACTGCAGCTCACTGCTGAATTTATTGCTGCTAGACTAAAAGTACTGCTCGTATGGCTGTTGTCTTGAGAACTGCTTCCTGAATTCAGAAGGCACTTTTGCATTATTCAAATGACAATATTTTTAGCTTCCATTATTCTAGACTGCACATGCAGCCTGCTCAGACCTAGCTGTGGACTGTCCTGAGAGTCCTCCTTCTCAACTCTTCCCTTTCTAATGATAGTAGTGACCTCTCAGTGTTTGCCAAGGATATTGTTTCAGCTTCCACTGCTGCCCTGAGCAGTTGTAATTGATTCTTGTCTTTGCTGTGATGGTTCTCTCTCATGACCTAACAACCTAGGCTCGTTACTTATCTGATCACTGAGTATTTATTTATCCTGCCTCAGAATGATGTAAGACCTGCCCAGGAAACGGGCATATCCTTGGGTTCTGGCACATTCAACATGTTTGCCTTTTGGTGCTTTATCTTCACATACCTTCAGAGATGGTTTTGGTCATCTCACTTCGTGCAGTGATGAATAGAAATCTTTAATGGTGTCCTCAGAATGATGTGCAGGGGCTCACACAACTGAGAAATATGTCCTCTTATCCTAATCTCATCAGATGTTTTGCTTCAGTGCTAGTCTTTACTCAAGAGACTTTGCAGATGTGTTTCTCATCAGGATGGTTTGTTTTTCTTTGATCTGTTTTCTCACAAAACTGTGCAGTAAAGCTTGGATGTAGCTTTAAGAAGTTTTTTTTTCCCTGACCAGGCTGAGGCTATTTGGGGACCCAGACCAAAAAATCCACATAATGCTGCTCTTTCTTTCACACTTTTGCAGAGTTTGTCTCATCTAGCACAATGCTGGACCACTTCAAGGTGAAGAGGCCTTGTTTATCTCCGTGAAGTCTGGGATTGTAGGAATAACTCTAGCTGAAAGTGCTTACACAAAAGGTTCTCTTTGGACATACAGACCAAATTCAGTCATCAGAATATCTCCAGGTCTGTTATCCCCCATCCTGATTTCCTTCAATCTTTGCTGTCCACCTCAACCAACCTCTGCTTAATTATCACCTGAATGAGGTGCACTTCCCTTAGAGCAAAGAGTTGAGGAAGCATTTGGACAATGCTCTTGGGCACATGGTGGGACTCTTGGGGATGGTCCTGTGCAGGGCCAGGGGCTGGACTCAATGATCCTTGTAGATCCCTTCCATGTCAGCACATTCTGTGATTCTGTGACCTTTCCTCTGATCACTGATCCCAGCCTATTCCCCTCTGAGAGAGTTTCCTGGCTATAGCCATTGCTGCTCAAAGACCAATGCTTTCATGGATGCTTTCTCACCTGGGAAGATGAGAATTTTGTTCTGACAGCCCTGCTGCCTGTGCAGGGCTGACATCTTAATCAGCTGATGAAGGACATCTGGCTTTCACTCCAAGCAGGAGATAAAGTTGTCTCTGCCTTCCCCCTTTGCTCCTTTTGCTCTGACCTCCCTCAACACAAGGCTTGCCTTCTAAACTGGTTGAGCCAGGTGCTTTCCTCAGTCTCTCATTTTTGTGTCCCTAGCAGGGAATCAATCATGAGCAGAAATGGCCTCAGCACAGACCCTTCTGAGCCAGCCTCTTTCTCAAGCTGTGGTCTGGATGTTCCCATTCCATCAGGACTGACTTACAGGAGCTTGACTTACTAATCAAGCTCTAAATATTCAAGGATTTGTTTAGAAATAATGCACCACTGTTGAGTTTGTGAGGGTCCCCAGGATGAGGTGAAGAGATGAGTCTGACTCCATGTTCTCAGAAGGCTGATTTATTATTTTATGATATGATATTATATTAAAGAATGCTATACTAAGACTATACTAAAGAAAGAGAGGATACAGAGAAGGCTTAACAAGAATGATAATGAAAGCTCATGACTGACTCCTCAGGGTCCAACACAGCTGATGTTGATTGGTCATTAAGTAAAAACAATTCACATGGAACCAATCAAACATGCACCTGTTGGTGAACAATCTCCAGCTGCATTCCAAAGCAGCAAAACAGGGAGAAGCAAATGAGATAATATTGGTTTTTTTGTCTGAGGCTTCTCATCTTCCCAGGAGAAGAAGTCCTGGCAAAGGGATTTTTCAGAAAATAGGACGGTGACATACCACTTGCCACTGTAGTTATGTAGTTCTGCTTTCTGGAATGATTCTTGACTCCTACTCCAAGTAGTTGTGCCTCTGGAAGAACCTGTTATTGGGAGTTACCCAAAGTGGAAATCTACATATGAACAATCATTGAAAGGGGACAAGAAAACTTGTGAATAATTGTGTTCCTCAGAAGAGGGTTGTGGTTTTTTTTTACTTATTTATCTCAAACCATCCCCCTTCTGCTCTGTCTCCTTTTTCACTTGTGAGAAAAACTGAAAGTCATATATTCAGCTTCACTTTTCTCATGGTTGCATAAAAGGCAGGATGTGAATGTACACAACATCTTCTGCAAAACCAGAATTTTCTGGATTAGGTACTTTTGGTTTCAATGGCTATAGGCAAGTGACTATATAATGAATACTGATATAGGCAAGATACTTTCACAAGCCATAATTATTGGGAATCTGTTGAACTTTTGGCACAAAAAAGAATTATTTTACCAAACAAATTCTCAAGCAATATTTGCCAGAAAATACTTTGTATTTTTTATGCATAGTTACTTTTGATTCTTAAACTACCATTGAAATTAATTTTGGGACAAGAATAAATCAAGAATAACGAAGAAATTCCCAATCCAGTTGCACAAAAGCTGATGTTTGGCTCTTGAGAATGCTTTTCAGAGCAGTCAGTAATTAGAAAGGGAAATTCCCTGTTGGTGTAGAGCTACCATTTTGTTCTCTACTCCCTGCATTGTTTCTGGGGGTAGGGTTATTATGCAATCCATCCCAAGCTCATCCTACCAGACTGCTCACTAATTTGTAGGCTGTAGGTGTAAATTGAAAAGCCTTCATCCTGCTTCTGTTTACTTCACAAATTGAACTGAGCTCCAATTATTCTCACCTATTGAGTGAATTGAGGCACTGTTGCTGCTCTTGTCTCTTTTTTTTCTCCTTGTGGGTGGGCACAGTTCATTTGAACCTGCTTTTCTTTTCCAAAGAAACATTTAAAAGAATGAGTATGTAAGAGGTAGCTTTGGTACTTAATGTTCTATAACTTTAATGATTATATATCTTGATACAGTCAGTAGTATCATGGAGGTTCCTTAGGGCATTGCCAGTGTTTATTCATTATTTGTCAGGCACACATCAGGGTTTTGATCTCCTACAACCCATCAATCCATTTACTCTCTTTTTTTTTTTTTTTTTTCTTTTTTTCCTCCTAATTTCAGCTGGATGAGTAAAGTTGGGAGACTTAATTATACCTGCTATTGCTCTCTTTAGCCTATTTGTCACAAACTTACTTTAGCTAACAGAATGCTTTTAAATAGGAAGAAGACAGAGTAGAGTGGGGACATAAAGTAGCAAACAAATAATGAAAATGGAAAAATACTTTTCACTACAATCTCTCTTGAGCAATGGCTACTTTCCTAGGAAAATTAATCCCCTATTTTATACCATTACATGAGGAATGGCTTCTGGAAGCTTCAGGGAGGTATTTTAAATGATTGCTAATGCAGCAGTTTGCCTCTTATTGCTTTCCTTTTGCTCTGGCTTCTCTTTACATTGTATCGTGGGAATCCCACATGGAAGAGTAAGTGAAAAACCTCCAGTTAGTAAATCACCCCCCCTCACTAATCCTTCCTGTTAAGCAAATCTGCCCACACATTGTGATAAATCCCAGATTAAGATAATCATAAATGTTTTCTGTATTAGCTGCAGTAGGGTTTTTGACTGTGCAAAGTTTCTTGGCTTCCTTTAGAATCTTTCAATAACTCAGTTTTGTTGTCCATAAAGATTGTACAAAGTGCTTCTATGAATTAGAATTGGGTTATTATATAGTTAGACACTGGCCTTATATAATGGCCTTGGCTTCAATACCATGCATCCAAACAATCATTTCTTAGACATTGTGTAAGATTTCCCCAAAAGATGAAAAAGACCCATATGGTAGCTTCTCAAAACTCTCTATTTGTCTATTTTTTTTCCCCTTTATTTCATCTGATGTTCCACTGATTACATTACTTGCAAAATGAATTAAACCCATGTTCTGAACAGCCAGCTTTGTGTTGGTGCAGATGTTATTCCACTGGCAGCTTTCACAGGAAGAACATTGTGTACATGGCAGTGTGTTCTTAGGCTTCTGAAGCCTAACAACACATTTGCCCTCTCTCTGCTGACTAGGAGAGAGATTTGGGATTTCCTCTTGGGAGGAGCAAACCAGATAAAACCTGTGGAAGAGCTGGTCCTGGAGTTTCACCATTTCTGGTCATGTTTTTGCATCTATACACATCATGTCCTCTAAAAACTTGGGATATGCCTGAGCCTAATAAGCTAAACTTAGATAAATATGGAAAGGAGTACTGCAGGATTAAAAACATGATGAACATATAAAGGCAGGATAAAATGCTAAGCTCATTAAGATACTTGAGAAATTCTTTTGAATTTTGAGAAATCCTAGCTAAATGTTTTCCCAGTTAAATTGACTTAATCTTGTCCTAATGATTCTCCCTTGTCAGTGCCCCACATTTGCACATTTATGGATAAAATACAGCTCTCAAATATTATTTTATATTGTCTTTCTGATTAAGACTCCAAAGTTTTTTACATGAACTAGCTTCCATAAGTATTTTTTCCTGGAATGTGAATTTATGATATGCATTTTGCAGAAGACTAAGCATTGAAGGAACTTGCTCAAGATTACATATCACACTTGAGGCATGACTAAACTTCAGGGGTTCTGCTCTTCACATGCAGTGTTCACCTCCCAAGTCAGGAATGTTTCAATAATTATCCATCTCCTTGCATATAAATACTGTCCATGCATTAAATAACAAATGTTTGTTAAATGTGTAACCTTCCAATCATGAATGTGAAATATAATATAGAGATTTTAAAATAGGGGAGCACAGTCTAATTTTATATATTTGGTAGGAACCATAAAAACAATTCCAGTAATAATAGCTGTTGTCCTGGTAGGTATCAAAAAGGTAAGCAAATCTTTCCTGCTACAGGACTAAAGTGATGAAACCCCTCAAAATACTCTCTTAGCACTCTTAGCAGGCTTAGTCACTTAAACAAATAAATGTGTTTGGATTCATACAATGTTTTAGTTCTTCCTGTTGCTTGGCACAGAATCAGAAACAGCAACATTTACATGTATTTTGGATCACTAAACTGGATGGTGTAATGCCTACTGTGCTCTGTATAACATGGAAGTATTGTTTTTTGGGGTTTTTTTAAAGTGAAAAGAAGAAATAATAAGAATCTCATTTATTAAATATGATTCCTCGCCTTTAATTTTAATACTTCTCTAATTAGTTCATATTCTAGAGATTAGCTGTCATTTATCAAGGGTTGGTATCTCCTGCAAATTAATTTTTCTTTTAGATGTGGTTGAGTTTCTGACCATCACAGGAGCTGTTTTTCCCTTTCTGAGCCAGGTTTTGTTTTTATTCTTTTTGCTCAAGTTGTTTTACAGTTGCATTCCTTATAGAATTATTGTCTCAAGTACCTGTGCAAAGTGTGTATGATTAGTCTCCAAAAGATGGAAAAGCACAGAAAAAGAACAGATCCAGGGTGCTGACTTTGAGCTTTATACAGCTTTTCGTTGAAATTTATTGAGAATAATTCAGAATAATGAAACTATCAAATGCCTCTGAACAAACACTGGTGTGATTGATCATCCCTAACACTTGAGACACATTGCCTGCATCACCAAAATTCAGCTTTAGGAGTGAGAGGTGGCTTGAGACTCCTCATGAGTTAGAGCTGACCTGCAGGGCAGTATTCAGTTTCTGCCATGAAAATATGAGTTATTTCTCACTCTTCCATGCTCATGTGCTGCAGATGTTTAGATAGATGGGTTAGATTGTTCCTGCCCCTCATGGTGAAATTCTCAGATAAAGGCTTTCACAGTTACACACTTCAGATCCTCACATGGGAGTCAAGAAGAAAGGGACAGCTGTTTATATTCCTACATACCAACACTTATCTCTTTGAGAAGGTGGTTTTGTCTGGGCTCATATTTGGTGCTGCACTGTGTAAGTGTTTTGGAGAGAAGCACAGTGAGAAAATAAAGTCATCTGGCTGAAAGAAGCTTTGTTCCAGGTTGAAAAAACTACCTGTAGCAGATCAAGTGCAGGAAAAATAGGCAAGGAACTGCAAAGATGCAATTTGTAATGCATATAAAAAATGAGAGCAGAAATTCACTGAATGCCTACTTCATAAAATCATGGAGCAGTGTAGGTTGGAAGGGACCTTGAAAGAGCATCTGATCAAGCCATTCACGTGAAAAGGAGTCTGGATTAAATTATTTTAGCTTTTTTGACCCTTGTCCAGCCACTTCTTGAAAACTTCCAGAGATGGAGATTCTAACACATTGTTGTGGAGGCTGTTCAACTGATTGATTATTCTCACTGTGAATTTTTTTTTAATAGAATCATAGAACATGCTGAGTTGCAAGAGACCCTCAAAAGAAAATTTATTTACCACCCTCTTGGTCTGTAATTACATATATAGAATTTCTACTCATCCTAATGAAATTTCAAATAGAACAACTTTATAATCTGGAAAAACATAATCATAAGAATGAAATCCCTTTGAGATTGAGGTGGTGAAATCTGTGTTTTTTTCTAAATTTTGTTGTTGTTGTTGTTGCCATATGTATGGTAAGATGAGGGTACACTTTTTTAATTGGGAAGTCTACCCACAGCCACAAAATTGACACATATAAAGAAAACTGTTATTTCAAAACAAAATGTGCCAAAGCAGCAGCAGCTGAAAACTCAGTCTGATGCTTTTATATAAGGTTCCTCTGAAGCTTCAGTAACCAGCTGCCCCCTATGCAGCCTGTCTTGGAAATTCATTTAGAACATGTAAAAAATGTCAGAAGCAGATTTAACAAAATCACTGCCTTTTGTTATTTGGTTTAAGAAATTGTTTTATTCCAAGGTCTTGACAAAATTCATGGCCCATGTGTAATATAGAAATACCAGTAAGTGAGCACTTCATTCAGTGTGTGGCCCTGAGATTAGCTCAGTTATTACAGTGTTGACCTGTGTAAAAGTAGAGTTTGAGACACTGCCATTTCATTTTACAGCTCTATTTTTAGAAAAGTTCAATTTGCAGAGAGATTAAGAATTTTATTAGAAACGTTTACCAAATTTCTTTGTTATTCTACTTTTTTTTTTTTTCAGAATCCCTTTTTGCTTGATTATTTCCTCCAGAAATGAGGGAAATAATATACCATGAGGAAATACATTGCTGTATTCAAGACAATAGAAAACATCTTTGGAAAAAAACACAGCCCCAAAATCAAACAAAACCACTGACACACAGCCTCACACACAGACTCATACAACCACTGAAGCTTTTAGTTACTTTTCTATTGCTCATGTCACTGTTAGGTTCCCATAATGAACACTTAGTGCAAGACACTGATCCAAAAAGTGTCTAAACCATGTTTTAATTTTTAGTCTCAGCACTTAACTGACTTGGACTTCAGTCAGCATTTGAGGAGAGCTTACCAAACTCTTGAAAAAGATCTGTTCTGCCCACAAGAGTCTCCTTTTTGCCTAAGTATGGCTTTAATGTTGTCTGAATGCAGTATGTCTTTCTGAATCAGAATCCTCTCATTCTGGAAGGGAGAAAGCAGAACTTTTTGATTTCTTGGAAACTCATGGCCTGAAGGTTTAATTTGCTGGAAGGGTGTTCAAGGTAACATGAAATTTGGCTTTATAAAGTGGGAGGCAGGGGAATTGATGGTGAGTAGAGGATATAATCAGTGATGCCCTCTAAGGAAGGGAGGAATTGGAGAAGCTGTGCATTAAATTCATCAGCATATCAAAAGTATGAGGAGCCAGAGCCTGGATTATTATCTCTTGACTCTGTCTGGTGTTCAGGCACACATTCACATGCACACAAAAAGTGTGGTGGCTTTACAATTGCTCACAGCTCCTGTCAGAGCTGCCAGAAGCCTCTCCCGACTTCCTGCAGCTCTTCTGCACCAGCAGCATCCCTGACCCAGCAGTGGGTGCGAATTGTTCAGCAAAAGATTTGAGAGCTTTTTCAAGGAGGCAAATGCCTTCTTAAGTTCATCTGCATGAAGCGTGTAGTTCCAGATCACTGGAATTTCTGCTGTAAATGTGGTTTTAGCAGTGGATTAAGTCTCTCAGAAGTAGATTATGTTCTGTATGCAGTCATCCAAAGGCTGCTGGAATTTGTGTGGCGTGGGCTCGAGCTGGGTTGGGATGTATATTTTGTATATTTTGGCACTGAGACACTCAGGAGGAGCATGAACAGCACATGCGCCAGAGCTGCTGATGCTTTAAAGCTCCACCGCTGAACAGGACAATAATGCTATTAAAAATATGTATTTTCTGTAATCCTTAAATCCCTTCTTAAGCCAGGAGTTCCAAGTGAGGTAGCTGTTCTTGGCACCACAGTCATAGTGCTGAGTAGTGTATTATTTCCTACATTGAAGGTTAAATGAAAAGCCTGAACAAGCTAAGAGACTGAGAAATGTTGATCCAGTAAAATGTGCAGACTCACATTTTACTATGTATTTCAAATGACCTTCATCAATTCTGCTGTTCCTAAGAGCAGAAGAGGCAATTCCTTTGTACTTTGCTGCCTCTTGTCACACTGTATTGCAGAAAAGTGTAATCTCTACAATAATGTTATTATTGATTATATTAGTAAAGAAGCCCCCTCTACCCTTAAGCCCATGTTGCATTTTTTACTCCGCAAAGTCATAATTGGAAAAGGCTCCTTTGGCTGGCCATTAATGCTCTAAAAAAATGGTAAAGAGAGAATGGTTGGGGAGGAAAGCAGTCCTTTATCATCCCTCTGCAGGGAAGGGAGTACCTGACACACAGAAAGGTGCTTTCAGTGCTCAAGCTGTATATGTTGTTAGACCAGCCACTATGAAATTTCTTCCTTATCAGATCTTTTATGTGCCTCCTTAAATTTAATATTCCTTTTTCTTTGATCAACTTGTGTTGCAACTGCATTCTTATCCGGGATTTTGTTCCTGAAATAAAAATGGCAGTTCCTGAGTTTTAAATTGAATTGGCAACAGGCCTGGATTTCCTTGCCACAGAAATGTAAATGAGAAATGCCAGTGTGAGCAGAAGATAAGGTCCATGTCTTCTTCTATGTGAGTCCACAGCAAATATTTCTCTGGCACCCACATTACTCATGCATTGCTCATTATGGGGCGAGAGATGTTGGTAACATCCAACAATACAAGAAAGATAATCTTATCAAAGGAAAAGAGCGTAATTAACTTCAAATGGCAGAGACACCTCATCAGTATCATTTAACACCAACTTTATGAAGCTGCTGTACTGCAGTAATTAGTCACTAACAACTCTCACCAGCCCATGTGGTTTGTTCTGATAGGAAGGTCACGTTTCCTTGACTGCCCTTAGCCAAGCTTTCTAGAACTGATAATAAGAATGGTGGATTTAGGATTGGATCATGCCTTCTCTCAAGTATTGTTGCATTATGAACGTGAGAGCGTCTTTTTTTTTTCCTTACTTAAATTTCTTAACTGTTTGAGTGCCTGAAGCTTATTTTCAGGGTGAACAGAAGTTCTGCACCACTGAATGTAAAATATGTTATTGACTGGCCTTGAATGGTGACTGGAGGTCCTTACATTAGTAGGTATGAAATATTAGTATGAATATAATTAGTAAGTATGAAATATTTATTAGTCACAGTGGAGGCACATTCCTTCAAGCATTCATAAATGGCATTTTTGTGCAAAAAATTCTTTGCATTGACAGGAGCAAAGACACGTGGGCTCAGGCAGATAACGACAGTCATTGCAGAAATTGAGTAAAATCCTGGTACTGGTATGACAAGTTTCACATTGTTTTGATGATTTAAGAATGTGCTGATAAGGTTTTAATTTGCATTTAGCAAAAATTAAAATGCTGAGTTTTGCTCACAGCAATTAGGGAGTCCTTCAGCTTTCCACACACATGTCCATAAACATAATTCTTCTTTATCCTGGATTTAGTTGTGCCAGATACTGAGCACTGTCCATCAAACTTTGTAATGGCTTTAAATTGAATGCTTAGAATAAGATCTGGAAGTTGATTTAGGTCCATATTTACAAATCTTTGGTTTGTGCTGCGATTGAAAGAATCTGAATGAATTCCTCACCATGTGGATTTGGAAAATGTGTTTGAAAAATGCTTTATAGTTTGGTTTAAATGCATGTGCCCTGGTTCAAGACAACACAGAAGGCCAGGTCTGAGGAGGAAGCTCAGAGCCCTGTTTTGTCCCTTTTCAAACAAAGGTGAGCAGAAATAAGTGCAAAAAGGAGTTCTGTAATTTGTTTTTTGATTGAACATTTTAAAAAGTTCTGTGTAAGAACTCCTAGAACTGATGCAATTGTAGTCCTGGTCTAGCAAGCCAATGCTAGAAGGAATTCTTAATATTTTGGGGAAACATTTTCGTTTCTTGTCTCCCCAGAAATAAACACCCAAATATTAACCTTTTTAATAGATTATATAGATTTTCACAGTTTTTTGGGAGTGGGAAAACTTTTCATCCAGATATAATTTCCAGGTTGAAGGAGACACCCAGCACAAATTGGAAAAGGATTTATACTGGATGGGGAGGAGAAGGTTCAGGTGTCTGAGCCATTAGAACACAGATTGCACCAGAGAGGTTTGCCCCCTAAAAGATGCTTCTCCACACAGCACCAGTCTCCTTTAGGACAAATTTCACTCAGCCTCTTTTGTTGCTTGCATCTGCTTTGTAAAATGAGTGTAAGACACTTCACTAGACCAGCAGGGACGAGGCTGGCTCTGTAACCTGGGGGGAATGTCATCAAAATAAACAGAGCAGAGAGTTAAAGACACATCAGAGCTTTCCATTAGCTGAGTCCCAAGCCAGTGTTTCCCCTTGGTTCAGCTCCTATGTGAGGTAGAACAGCTCAGAAAAGAAGCTGGCTGAAGGCTCCTTATTGTGTAAAACCTTTCACTGACAGTAAACAGCCCAATTCAGAATGGATTTGTGAACCTACACCTTCCATCTCACAAGCAGAGTCTTCAGTGCTTGTCCCAGAGCACACTCTAATAGAATGTCTCAGCTTTTTGCAGGATTGATAAGAGAAATAACTAAATAAGTTTTTCTTCTGATCCCACTACACAGCCAAATGAAAATATAAAAAAAATCTTCACAAACTAAGGGTCTTTTTTTTTTTTTTTTTTCCGCTATTTAAATTTCCTTTTAAATTTATCATGCCACAATCCCTGGGGACACTGAAAATGGGCTCTGGTGTAGAAGATGTAGTCCTCAAACTGCAGCAGCTCTGCCAGATTTGTTTTTGTTCTGCTTCCTGGGTTCTGTGAGTATCAATGCACCGAGCTGGGAGATCTTTGATAGAATTTGGCTGTTCTTTCCATGAAAGCAAGACAAAGGCTTGGTACCCAGGGGGCCACTCCAACTTTATGTCTTCCATGGATGTCCCTGGCTTAAATTCTAGTTGACTCTCTAAGCTACTTTTCCATTTAATTTGAGCAATTGGCACATTGCAGAAGAGGCTGAAGGTCTGGAATCTCAGATTTAATCTCTTCCCAAAGAACTCCTGTTTATGAAGCCTGAGAACAACTGGAAGTGTGACAAGCTGTTAAGGATAATAAGTTATCATAGAGCATTTAATATATTGGTTTGAAAAAGGAGCTCAATGTCCTTTTATCCCTGCTTCACAGGCTACACTGGAGTGGTTTGGGAAGGGTTGCTCAGCAATCCAAGTCACATCTCACTTCCAGTCCAGGGTTGTGTGCATATGCACATTGCCTTGCTTTATAACACTTTCTTTTATGAGGCTGCAAAAGCATTTTGTTCTTTAAACAACTTCCAAAAGCTTTTTTATCTGCCTAGAAAATCAGATTGGAAGGCTCTCTTTAATGTGAGGTAGGTGATTGTGTTACGTATATCTGGATATAGTGGTGGGAAATACATTTAGGAATTAACAGCAGTTTTCTCACTTTGCACAAAAATGTGTGTATTATGGACTTGAGTGAAGTGTCCTAACTGTACAGACTGAACAAGAAATATACAAAATCCTTAAACTTTTACTTCTTTCAAGTGATTTTTAGCTAAAAATTTTTGATTTCTATACAGTATCCCCTTCAGCAAGCAATGTTTCTCCCAGGCTAAAGTACTTGAGGCACCATCTATCAAAAGCTATTTTTTACCAGATTGGAGTAAGGGCTATTTTTTGCCAAATAAATAATGTTCACACTGAAATAGTTTGACAATGGAACACTGAGCATTAAAAATGTCTCTATGGAAGCATTCTACACAGGGAAGCCTGCATGGATATTTGTTGAGGTTTATTGTGGTTATGCTTGCATCTGAAATGAGTGTGTTAGTTTTGTCATCTTGGAAGGGCTGTTGGCACTCTGATCTCTCCATTACGTGGAAGACAGAAATAAGAAATCCGTGAAAGCCCTAAGTGGCTGTGCTCCATTTTTAATTTTTTTTTTTATTTTTCAATATTGGATTTAATTTTCCATAGCTGCTGTTTTGGCTTGGCCAGAGGACTAATGCTGACTCTGTTCCCAGGGGGCTGCTAAGAGTCATCACTGCACAGCCTTCCTCCATGTCCCCATCATCCTCAGTGGTTGTGAATCTGTTTTAAGGCTGCAGTGGGACAGCTCTGCTTCCTAAATCTTGGAACAGAGTTTTGGTAGTAAAATGTCTTCATTTCTGTTTTACAATCATAAAATTTACTCTTTTTTCATCTGCTATTGCATGCTTCCTAATTTAAACTATGCTTAGACCATAAAACCCCCACTCATTTCATAGAAAAGCAAATCCATTTCTTTAGCTACTGCCTGAATATAATGAAAAAAACCTGTAACCCACAAATGAATGTGTTTGAATTGGTCATCACAGAGTCTGACCTCAGTAAACTTACTCTATATTTAGGTCTAACTTGATTAAATTGTACATCAAAGTGGGCCAAAAGTCCCGTTTCTTTGAGTTAAATTTTCAATCTTTCCCAGAATCCATACACATAATTTCAAATACTCTAAATCTTCTGTGTAGAGCAGACACCAGACAGTGGGAATGAAGTTAAGCCATTTGCCATGCAAGGCACAGAGTGACTCATTGCTTTTGTACAAAACATCACACAGAGTTCCTTTGCACAATTTCCTGGTGCTGTTGCCCCTGGGGCTGTGACTAATTTGTATGCTCTGATGCCAGGGTACTCTCTTTGGCAAGAGCCAGCTGGGGCACTGTGGGTCTTTGTTTGCCAAGGTGCGAAAAGCAAGTTCAGTGTTCAAAATAATTCCCAGTTTCTGGTGAGTGTTGCTGGAGAGCACTGGATGTGCTAAGTTAGAATATTTGAAGGGATTTCAAAAGATGGTAGAATTTGTAAAGATTTTGTCCTTCCCCTGCTAGAAATTAGTGTTTGCAAATTGCTTTTTCAATATGAAATGAAAGAATTTTCCTTAGTTGAAATAATTGCTTAAAGAAAATAACTGATAGAACCCAATGTGGTTTATAGCTATGAGAACAATGACAGCTTTCTGTTCTTGGTAAAGTTTCTCTGTTAGAGATGATAAAAATAATGTTATCTGGGAAAAGCTGGATTATCTACCAAACCCTCTCCCCAGTAATGCAGTCTGTTAAAGTCAATTTACCAAACTGTTTTCTCAGAGATGTTAGTGTTGTAGTCAAGGAGGAAACTTCATGGGAAACAAAGATGAAACTTTGGACCTTCAGCCTCCTCCTAGTGACTAGTTAGATGAAAACTGCCTCAACTCACAAAAGTCTGTGCTCATTCATCTCTTGAGTTTTACTGACAGCATCAACTTAATTGGCCATTTTAACTTTACAAGCATAAGTCTTCAGTGCAAGCTTTATAACTCAGCACATTAGAGTTTTAAGTTAACTAAGAGTTGTTCTGAAGCAAGAAAAATATGCAGCATGACATTTTACATTTACTAAATCCTGTCAAGCTACTGTCACCTGTTTCTGGCAATACACATAATCTCTTTACTCTTTTCATACATATTAAGGAAAGAAGAAATAGCTATTTTTGTTAAGCTTCCCATAGCCAGGCTTGAGCAGGAGAAGCTGTTTGGTGTGAAAGCTGGTGGTGTGTAGTGCTGCATGTATACTGCACTTCAGGCTCTTGTTACCCTGAACTGCTTTATTTCTCATTTTGTTTGAGTTACACCTTGAAACAGACCCTGCAGCAGCCCTGCAGACCCTGCCTGCCCTGCAGGAATAAAAGACCTCAGGTTTGTTTGGGCTGCAGAGCAGAACACAGCAGATTCTTGATAGCAAAAATATTTTTCCTCAGGTAATGATTACAGAACTAAATTTGATTTCTGATTGCAACTTTGTGCAAGACCTACGTAAAGTTTGTGCTAGAAGTTATCAGAACACAGTGATAATCTACAGGTGTATTTTAGCACTGCCTTCCTTCAATAAATCTTCACTTTTCACAGCACTTCAAAGTAACCTTAACACTTATCAGACCCTAACCCTTATCAAATCCTAGCCCTAATCCTTATCAGGCAGCCTCAGCCTTGTGATGCATTGCTAAGGATGGCCAGAGAGCCCAGCAGTGCTCAGGGGTTCTGTACAACCTTGAACCATGGTCTGCACCAAGACTGGCTACTGACACTGCATAAAACATCCCAGTTCTGATTCTTCTGGTTCTGAGCACAGACTCTGAGACAAATGCTGTGTCCTTTAGTCAGAAATGTGGTTATGTGAAGCATGTCTTTGAGGTAGGGTTTTTAAACTGACTTTGTACATCATTGATTTTACGTTTTGTATAATAAGCTCTGTTCTAGATTAATCCCTAAAGGCCAAATATTATTGCTGTTACATAGACCCAATGTACTTTTTTTATAATTGGAAAGTTTCCTCAAGGAGAAGACAGTTTTGCAACATTCATATGAGCTCTTCCAAGGAAGAAATCTGCCCACAAAGATGCTTATCTTGTGAACTTTCAGCTGTGTCCTTTTTTTTTTTCCCTTTCCTGTAATTCTATTGCTCTAGTAGAATGCAGCTGTTTCAGAGAGTGGAAAGTGATGATGTGTCCACAGAACAATGAATGGTGTTGAAGGTCCTAGCCAGTGGTTCCAGCTAAGGAAGTGGACACAAGCCAGTTGAGGGTTTATGTAACTTCATCTTCTTTTGTAGTCAGCACTAATCCCTTTCTTTGTGATGTATGATATTTTGAGATTTTTAAACTTTTTAAAATTTTCAATACTAATATAAATTTTAGGATAGAGAGTATAACTGCCTGTTTTATTTGACTAACAGTTTACAGAAACTAGAAACAGCAAGCTTTGTCAGTCAGCGTGAAATGTTCCAATTCTGAGAAAACCAACTGTTCCTTTTTGACAACTAAGCAGTTATCCACTCCTGCTTTTCAGGAACACCCAAAACTTGTCCTCAACTTCATCAGTTTTTGAAATAAGCAAAGAATGCCTGGAACTGGTAAATTTTCCCTTGTAATATCCTTACTTTCATGTTTGTAGATTTACCCAAGTTCATCCAAATTCTCCCTGTTGTGACACTCATTTGAATCCCAGTTAATTCCAAAAATCTTGTTTGGGATTTATGTTAGTTTTCCTGAAGGAATAAATTGGTCCAATAATACCACAATCATAATGGGGGGTGGGGTGGGGGGGGGGGGACGACCTACAAAAAAACACCAAAACACACAAAAAAACCCCAAACAAAAACCAACCCCAAACAAAACAAACAAAAAAAAACCCCCACCACACCAAAACCCAACTAGAATATTTAAATCTAATGCCATTGCATTTGTGGATTCAAAAGGATAAATCACATAGAGATCCCTCCCTCTGAGGGTTCGGATTCTTTGGCCAAGTGTCTATTTTTTGGGTTTAGGATTTTTGTCCAACGTGTGGGTAATTTGCTGTCCCATTCTTGAAAATGTAAGGCTTCCCATTACAGATAACCTGGGGTTTAGAAGCTGTAATTTTGCAAATGCTACGTTTTAATCTGTGTGCCTTTTCCCTGCCAAATCTTTCCTTCTCGCCTATGTGGTCTGACTTGATTCCAGAAAAAAAATCAGGATTGCATTACATGTCTCCTTTTCCCCCCAAAGTTGGCCAGGATACTATTGCTTTTCCCCTACATGGGAGTGTAATAATATCATTCACTGCCCTAAAATATAATGTCATTTGTAATCCTGGAGTATAAATCAGGATTCTCTTCTTATCACTCCTAGAGAAAGTTTTTTATAAATAATTGAACCTCCACAGATACAGAAAGAACCACCCCCCCCAATCTTTTTAACAAATAGATAGTTTATCTGAAATCCCAGAATTTGAAAAATTCTTGTGTTTGTTATATATGGTAAAATGACTTTCTTTAATCATCTCAAATCAACTGGCATTTGAGCCTTTCCAACTAATTTAGGAGTTCTGTACTTCATTCTGTCAATATCAGGAGCCTTTACTGAGAAAGCTTCTGTCCAATTTTTCTTCAAAGGAATGCATTTTGGAAGACCTTATGATTTTAAGCTCAGTGTTTTCCAGTAGATAGTCATTGCATAAGCCTTCTGCTTTGATGGCTAGTGATGCAGGAAATCATGATGTAGCCTTGGGGCTCAGCCACTTCCTGTTCTTCCAGGATCATGTTCTAAAATGCAAACAGAACTTTCTAATTAGTTTATTATAGAAATACTTGAGAAAACTCTTTATTTGCTAATTTGAAGGACTTAGATCTGCAGTACAAGTGCAAAAGCCATTTCTGTGTTCATTTGCTGCAACTGGAACAGGGATGTGCTTTAGTGTAATGGCTATCTAAAATCCAAGCACATATTTCAGTTTCTGCTTTTGCTGGCAAATAATAAATTTGGCTTGTGATAACTACTCACAACTCCTTCCTTTGGTTGTTTGATTTGGTTTTGTGGTTTCTTGTGATTCCATTCACTGTTGGAGAAAAAGCAGGATGGATTCAACTGGAATAAGAATTTATTTACTATGCAAATGCATATGGGTAGGTCTACAATGATGCCTGCTGGAGGCATGATCTTTAGGTATTGTAAAGTGAAAATAGTGGTTTTATACTTGCAGAGCACCACAATTCATTTCAGTTGGGCTTCTCAAGAAATATTTATTGATGGAACGTGTGCCAGACAAGAGCTCAACCAGACTGGGAAGAAGTTTCATTGGTCATTGTGGAATAGCTTGTATCTGATCAATCCTATTCATACTTACATGTAATTACATAATCTTGACCTGGATTTAACATATTCTTAAAGTTTTTATCCAAGATTTTGCATCTGGCAAGGTAACCAGTGTAATTTGTACAGTAATTTGTAATATTTCCATTTTTTAGAAAAGCTGTCCTTTTAAAGAACATTCTCATGACCTCCTAAGAACTTTTTCAATAGGAATTACCATGCTTTTGTATAACATGCAATAGTGTTTAATTGTGTATGAGATGGTATAAAATCATTAATTCTTCTCTTGGAGCTGCCACCAAAATTGGGTTTTGATTGTGAATGGATTGCTGTGAGATAGGGATAAAAGGTCAATTGACACAATTGATATGGTCCTGGAATAATTGAGACAACCTTTCTGAGAGATGAGCGGGCAGTTTTATTTATTTATTTCACTGATGCAGGAATAAGACAGATGGAATAAGTACAGTTGGTGGCTGAAACTGTATTGTTTGTCAGGGATTTCTTGGTGCTCAACTTACACCCATTAAATTGTATCCAGCAGAAGTAGAAACTCTGCAGTCAGCTTAAGCTTCCACTGTATCCCACACTTCCCACTGCTTCCTGTTAATTAAAATCCAGCAAATGTGCACATTGTGTTTGCTTACACAGATTCTACAAAGCGTTAAAAAACTTGAGGCGTATTAATGGCTTTAAATTTAAAACTCATTAGCCAGTGCCCTATTGACCAGCTAAAGAGAGTTTTTCAGCACTCCTCTGGGCCAGTACCACTTCATTCTGCCATGGAAATATAGAAATTTTTGTTGGCTTAGTTAAAAATGTTTGGGAATGTTGGCAGTATCCTTGGGTGAGATGGCGAGGATGCCCACTCACTAAAGCAGATCTGGCCCAATTAAAGATATTGCCTCTCTTTTTTTAGAATGCAAAGGAGTTTTTTCTTTCTTTTTTTTTTTTTGTCAAAACACTTGTTTAATCTTGTGTTTGTTGCCAGAAGATTTGATTCTTTTTTATAGTTTAATTGGTAAAAGTGTATGTTTTTGTGTGTGTGTGTGTGTGTGTGTCAGAACCAGGATTCTGAAAAAGCCCCTTCAGAGCTGAATCTTGCCATAAATTGATAAATACACCTTTTTTCTCAAAATGGTAAGGTTTGCAATTCATTGCCTGAATGCTGACCCAATGCTGTGTGAGTTGTGGCTTCATCAAATGAACAGGACCACTGAGGATTTTGAAGAGAAATTTTGCAATATCAGAGCATTGCCTGTTTCCAGACAAAACTTAATCGTTTCTGATGAAATGTCTTTAAAATCTGATGAACAGAAGGCTTAAAGTACAATCCATGAAACACATATGCAGTAAGAAAGCTATTTTGACATGACACCTTTGACTAAAATCCTTGGAACACCAGTTCCAAAACTGCCTCTCTGGCTTTTGACTTGTACCATTTAAACTTTTCTGTTAAACATCAATCAATCAAAAAAGCAGAAATAGTTGCAGTTTGGACTAAATAATGGAATCCCAATCATCTGAAATGATGAATATTTTATTATTTCCAGTTCATTAATATTTACAGGAACCTCCAGTAATCAAGATCCACACACAAAAAAAAAAAAAAAAAAAAAAAGGTTACTTGCAGCGATGCTCTGAAAGGCCTGAATTCTCTTTGCCCAGAACTGACTTATTCTTCTGTCTTTATTTTGTGAGCTTTTGGTATTCAATTCAGTCTGCATGTTCTACCTAAATTCACTGAAGTAGTGCTGAGCTGAGCAGAGAGAATTATAAATATTCCACCCCAAGAAAACACGAACTGACAAAACACACGTGGAAGGCATTGGCCATGCAGGTCCTTATCTTTTTCCTGTTCCTCTCCTTACATTTCCCTAGATCATAGATGAAGAAGAAACCCAGTTCATGAGCAATTGTCCCGTTGCTGTGACTGAAAGCACACCCAGAAGGAGGACACGCATCCAGGTGTTTTGGACAGCTCCTCCCACTGGGACAGGCTGTGTCATCCTGAAGTAAGTATTTTAAAGCATATTAAAGTAAAATTCAGTTAATAAGTTGAATATTTATTGGAAAAATGGAGTTCTTAATTCTTTTTTCTCTTTGGACACATTTGACTAAGTTTAGTTCTACTCGCAGAGTGAAACATTAGCAATTGAAAGTCTCAATGTTCAAAAGGAAGTCCAAGCCTTCAATAACCATTGAGTCAGCAACCTTAATTGAACTTGTTAGCCTTTAGTTTAACATTAAAAAAACCCTAAAAATTCTTCATTTTTCAGATCAAAATTGCATTCCTCTGGTGGGTAAAAATCATGCTCTTTGTTGAGATGAATAATAAAAATGTTCTGTCATGATTGTCTAAATGGACCTTCATCAGAAAAACCAGATCTATTTATTTAGAGGTGAATGCTTTCATTTTAGGCCGAGTGATCATTTACTGATATTTTACTACTATTAGACACTCTCATATGGAATCATGCTTTTCAAGTAGTAAATAAAGATAACTCTCTGTATGTTCACTTTGATTTAGGGTCACTCATTAGTCTGCAGAACTAAGAGTGCCAGAGTAATGCTGTCCTGTCTCTTAAGACTTTGTTTGCTGTATTTAATTGGACATATTGGTCAAATATTCATGGGCAATTGGGATTCCTTTGTTTGTTTTGAATCCATGTCTGGGAGAAGCCTTAAGAATTGCTAAAATGTGCCCTACAGAAGTATTTCAAAGAGGCTTTTCAGTGCTGGGGAGAGTGACTTTTAGGCTTTTAAGGAAATGCTATCACAAAGGTTGTGCTGAAGATAGTTCAGACCAATCCAGGAAAATGTTTTATTAGAATTGCAATTGATTTCTGGACAGGCTGTGAAATTGCCACTAGCAAAAATGGTCTGTGGCTGCTTTCTTTTCAATCTGTGCTTCACTTCTCCTCCCGATGGGCATGAGACAGACACTGTCCTCTTCCACATCTCTGAGGGTTGTCTGGTCTCAACTCTGGCTGTGGAACAGTCTCAAAACTTTGGCAGGGTGCTTTTACTTGCTGCTTCTTAGTTTCAGTATGATAATTTAAAGAATTCCTTGGTTTAGTGTGTACTAAAGCAGCTCAAGACTACACTTACAGTCTTTTCTTGAGCTTGGTATAGGCAAGTGTACATTAGGCTGAAACAAAACCTGGAAATAAGTTTGGTAATGTTTATAGACGGAATTTTTTGAGTGTTCCTTTGGCAATCCAGAAGATTCCTTGAGTGTTGCTGAACTTTTTATCAGTAAAGCTCCTTGGTCTTCCCCCCGGACCGACTCCCTCTTAGCTGTGTAACCAGTATTGTTTAGGGCACTTGCTATTTAAGTAAATTAATAATAAGGTGATGATGTTTTATGTGGTTTTTTTAAAGAGACAAGATTTAAACTTTAATCCCGTAATGATCTTCAACAATACAAGTTGATAGATCTATTTTTTTTTTTCCATTACTGTCCTAAATAGAATTGCCATTACAAAAAAAAATTAACTAAGATCTGTATTTTTCTCCCTGAAAGTTAAGACAACTGTGGCTGAAGTCAGTTCAGGTCTTGGCAGAGAAGGAATGCAGTAAAGTACCACCAACTGCAGGATCTTGAAAAATGTTTCTTCTCTCTTCTCACTGCTAGTCAGGTCATACTGGATGTTCAACACTAATTCTTTTCTGTGAAGTACTTGAATTCTTGCAGAAAAATCAAGAGAGGCTACAAAGTGTAACAGTCAGAACTGCAGTTCTGATGTTCTGCACATGAAAGTATGAAATTGCCACTGCCTCAGAGAGTGTGCAGAGGGAACCTGTGGCTTACAACCCTCTCAGGCTGCTGGATGTGCATCAGTGAAAGGTGAAACTGAAGTGCCAGTGAAGAGCTAGATTAGCTGACTGGTACCAGCTCCCAGAACCCATTAGGGAAAACAAAGAGCAGCTTGGAAATGCAGATTCTAGGAAATGGAAAAATTTTGGTGTTTATGACCACCTATTTACAGTGTGCTGTGGGTGTCTTTGGTGTGAGTTTGTGCTGCTGAAAAGTGGAAGGAAGTTGTTAAGAACCTTTCAGGAAAAATTAAATGAGAAATAGGAGTTTCTTGCCAATGAATGCTTTGTTGACCTCAGAAGGTAAGGAACAGCTCCATGCCCAGGACTGTTTAAAGAAAGAATGACCATTATTGAGAGTTGCTGATGCCAGAGATGAACCTCAAAAATTTGGCATTTGTTTGTGCTGCAGTGCAGCCCTCCGTGGGCCCACGCATAACAATCACTCCTGGCATTAAAAACATTTATGTTTTCTCTTTTGCATGTAAAGATTTGGTGGCATCTGATTTAGAATTTGTAGTCAGCCTTCTTCAGAAACCTTCTTTACGGTCCACTCCCATAGAATAGAATGGAAATTTTGGAAATTATTTGGAAATATTTATTGGAACATCAGCATTAGAAATAATTGTTTCATGATTATTCTAGATGATAAAAGAAAAAAAACTAAAAGCAAATATTGTTTTGAAGAGTTAAGTCCAAACTCATAATGGAAGAATTCTGAAACCTTGAACTTTAAGGGAAGCAAACCCTCTGTATTTTTTTTTCTTCTGTATGTGATGGGAGTGAAAATATTTTTTAATAGTCAATACATATTTGTTTCAATCCTTGCAGACTATGATATCTTTGTTTTAGAATTTCCAAATGAGAATGGCAGCATTTTGGAGCCTGTTCTGGATCATGAGGATTTACTTTTTCCCTAGCCCTGATCTTCTGACTTCAATATATTGAATAGTTAAATGTAGCCACAAGTTAAACATAACTAATCCATAAAAAATTATTACAGTTTAAGTGCCAGACAATGCAATTTTTTTTTTTTTTTTGTAGTCGTATAACTAAGTAGAGAGTCTTCAAGGAAGCTTTTCCTGAACTAGTAGTGAGGTTTGGGCACAGCTATTTTTCTGCAGTTTATGGAGTCTGGTAGCTTTGATAGAAAGACTTGATCAGATTTGGGTGGTACCTTCCCAGAGCTTTCTAGGCATAGTGCATGTGATCCATGTGGCTGTGACAAGCACAAAATGACACAGAAAAATGGGAACCTGTGGCTGTAGGGTTCAGTAAGGGATCCTAAACCATTTGACATGTGCATGCCAGTGTGTAATGCTAAATTTCTGTGTAACTGCAAAATTCAAAGTTTAGGGGAAAAAAAAACAAAAGGATTTGACTTATTGCCACTACCTTGCTTTCTAAGACATCTTTCTCTCGTGAAGACTTAGAATTGCGAGGAGAAAAAAGAAGAAAATGGATTAACATACGATGTTGTGCAGTAATTGTTTACTTGAGAATAATTCATGCATTTTCTTCATTCCCAACAAGAGATGACAGTGAAATACCCTAAAGGTTTAAATCCTTCTGGACTTTACTGAAACTGCCAGCACTAAATGTGCTTTTGGCATGCAAAAATAGCTAAGGCTCCATTTATCCTCACACTTAGGCCTGTGCTTGTGTCTCACTGAAGATAAAGGACTTTTATTTTACACACTGCTTGCGAGACCCTCTAGCTTTAATCCCTCTTTCCTATTTTTTTGTTTGGATCTTCCAAGCTGTCATGCTGTGCACAGCCTGCTTGTTTCCATGTTCACAGTGCAACCTCTCTCTCTCCCTATTTTCTCTCTCCTGTTTCTTGTGATTGATTGCACACCAACATGTCACACATCAAGATGGGAGGGCCAGGTCACTCCTTCTTCTTCTGATAAAAGTTTCTGGTTGAAACTTCACTTGCTAGGTTTCTGAGCTCTTCAGAATGCATTTGCTTTCTAGAATCTTTGAAAACCTACTGTTAAAACTTTCTTGAGAAAAATTTATATTTCGTTTTTTTTACAACATGTAATTGTACAGAAAAAATTACATAAACAATAGAGCAGTGGCAGACCCTGGTGGTGTTTGTATCATCACATGGAAGTAGAGAAATTTTCAGGGTTTTGAACCCTGTCTTGATCAATCTGTTTTAACATGTTGTTGAAGTGAATGAAAACTGTTTAAAGAAACAACTTTTTTTTTCTTCATATAAACTTTCATGCTTGGTTTAGTATATTCTACTTTTCATAAAAAGTAGAACAGTACACATACATTTTTTTTTTAAATCTGACAGCTAATATTCAGAGGCTGTGCTTAATTCTGTACAAAATCCTCCAAGTAATGGAAATTTATCTTGTTAAACAAGGAAAGTCTAAAGTATGGATTTCCAATGGTGATTAATCCCCTTGACCAATAAAAGGACAATAAAAGTTTATTGAAAGCTTCTTAGCAGTGATAGAAAATCACCTCTTTTAAGTTGCTTTGAGCCTTAGATTCAGCTGGTTTGTTGTATTCCTGAAGACAGTGTTACAGCTGAGTGTGGTACTGAGCAGGTGGGTAAAGGTCTAACCGAGGTAATGGGTGGGAAATACAGAACAAACAGTTTTCTGCAAGTCCTTTAGAATTCTGTGCTAGAACACAAGAGGAAAATTTGGTCAAGTTCTTAGCTTGTCACATATTAAAATTTCATGGTAGGGAGGATCATGTGAGTATCCAAACTGAGTAAATCTGTCAGCTGGTGTAGATCTCATGAAGAGTCAAGTACTGTGAGGTGGTAATTAGCTTCTTCTCCTTTAGCATTTGCTACTGAGGCTGAGATTAATAGTTAAATGCAGTAAATGATGACCACATGCAGATAAGTTATATTCAATTTACCATGTAGAGAAGAAATCACAGTTTGCAACTGGCTCTTGGACTAATTGGGTTCTCAGACACCTCATGTGACTTGTATGGCAAATGCAGCAAAATTTCCTGCAGACAAGTTATTTATTTCTGCTATACATATTGTGCTTAAACAACCAACAAATTAAAATCTGCTATCTATAAATACTGTTTATTGCCATCAGCACTTGCAGGAGTGCACTGAGTTCATTGTGGTGTCTCTGCTGTTTGTTTCTGGGAAGGTGTTCTAAGCCATCTCTAGGGAAATGTTTTACAGTTCTTGAGGAAAAGTGTGGAGCTTCTTTTTTTCCTGAATATGTAATTATCATCATGATTTTAACTGCACTGGCTCTTGTTTGCATGTAATGAGAGAGCAAAGGATTTTTAAAGAATTGCAGACTTCTAAATAAAAATTATGGCATATTTAGTGCATACGAAGCAAAATCTTTTAGATAGTTGTGCTACTGGAGCAAAGCTGTCATAGCCACAAGGACAAATTCAGCTCCAGTCCCTGGGTCTGGGCCTTGGATATAATACTCAGTTTCCAACCTCCTTGTGGGTTGTGACCATCTTCTTCCTCCCAAGTTTCAAAGCTCTGAGGGTGAAGGAACTCCAGTTTTGAACATTTACCTTTTGATTTCTTGTAACTTCAAGCAGTCTATTCATTCAGGTCACTTGGCCTGTCACTCCAAGTAAACACTATGCTGAAATGTGTTGTAGGAGAGACTAAAAAAAGAACCAAATGTCATAAAACCTCAGGAGTTCATAATTGCAGCTACATCCTGAAACTGTCTTGGTGTGCAGCCAAATCTCTTCTCTACACTCAAAATTCAGGATGGGATCCCTGGGCCAGAAACAGAGCATAAGGCACCTGCATAACAAGGCCCAAAATTCACAAGAACAGCTTTGTGTTGTGTAAATTAACACGTGATCAAATCATTAACCCTGTGTTAAGAGGGGTCTTTAAGATGAAGGCCAAACTGAGCTCAGAATAAAAGTGCATTTCAGAATTAATCTCTCTGACTAAAAGTGTTGTTACTATGATTCCCACAAAACCAATATTGCATAAATTTGCCTCCAACAGAAAGAAGTTCCAGTTGCCAGACTGCTTTACAAGGGTGGAAGCTGCAATGCTTCTGAAACTGTTGCCAGACATGTAAAAACATCTGATAGAGGATCACAGAGCTGAATTTAAAAAACAATAAAGAACAAAGAATTATGTGCAGTTACAGTTCAAAAATTTGTTTGCAACTTTTCATGCTTGTCCTAAATCCTTCATCAGTATAAATGAGCTGGCACAGGGAGAAGTTGGGCATGGTTTGAGTTTATTCAGGTTACTTGACTAAGGTGATGAAATTCTCTGTTGGAATCCAAAATGCAAGGAACTCTCAAAACTTTGAGCCTGTAAGCCAAAGCTTAGAATTAAACTCAGGATTTGATCTGAAACCTTGGAAAAGGCTTCCAAACTTAGGTGCTAGAAGCAAGAATGTAGATTTATATCTTAAAGCAGAGACAAGCTTTACTTTCTGTAAGCTAAGTAAAGGAAAGTTTAGAATTTTACAGTTTAAGATATAGAAATGAAAGTAGCTACAAAGGTAAACAAGAAGTTTAAAATGCAGTACTGTAGGTTTGTGCATCATAACATGATTGGCTAAGAAAGCTTACACTGTAGTATGGGTCCATAAGATGAAATATTTAAGGATTGGGTCAAAACGATAAATATCCTTGTTGGCAGTGTTTTATTGGTCAATAAATCCTTAAAATGACTTGTAACTGAGGGTTTTGTGACCTTCTAGCCATGCAGTGAAGATGTGAGCTGAACTCACCCTTCCTGCCTATGCAGAAGATAAGAAAATAAACTGCATCATCAAAAACAACTCAGAGGTCGCATCTCTTAACTCATTTAAAATTCCTTCAAAAATCCCCATAGTTCTCTAAGTAGATTCTTTGCTCCTCTCTGATGTTTTAATCACTAAAACATTTCCTTTTTTTTTTTTTTTTTTTTTTCGGTAGGGCTACTTACCCTAATTCACAGGATTTTTCTTGATTTGTTGGGATATTTTTTGAAGCAGATGAGTACAACTGGCACACAGGAGGAGCTATGAGAAATTCACTATAAAATTGTGCCTCTAAATTTTTCATGTGTAAAATCTAGTAACACTAAAACCTAGAAACCAAAACTAGAAACCCTGCATGTTTGAATCAGGTATTAAATTTGTTATTCTGTCTTTTGCATTCATGATCTCAGATTGTGCAGACACTTCATGTCAACAGCT
The DNA here is from genome assembly GCA_034509185.1 of Euphonia xanthogaster. Lineage (NCBI taxonomy): Eukaryota > Metazoa > Chordata > Aves > Passeriformes > Fringillidae > Euphonia > Euphonia xanthogaster. Next base: position 5,918,290 of record JAYDZK010000268.1, read on the forward strand.
TTACCTGTTTATTAGAGTGCTAACAGTGGAGCAGTTAAGCACAGCTGTAAAGCATTTACTGACAGCTTGCCATTATGAGTAAATACAACAGCCAAGGAAAAAGAGAGACCAACCTGCCCTCCTTACCTAGAAAGAGCTCTATTTATGGAACAACAGAAGATAAAAGTTTTCATGTTATAAATACCTTTATTCCTTTTCCTAGTAGAATCAATGAGTCTTCTGCATGCAGCGAAATTTTACATACTTTCTGTACTACTATTTTTTAAAAAATAAAAATATTTATCTTCCAGTTAACTACCACATGACAGCATCTTCTGAACTTCATTTTTGATAGAGATAGTAGCAGTATAGCCTCATATTTCATAGCTTAAATAGAATATTTTATATAGACATTTTAGGTATTTCTACACAATTAAGTAGCAAACTAAGATATCTGTGCATCCTAACAGTCCAGAGAACAAATGCAACCTCTGATAGATAGAAAATGTTCCATTTTCCATGTGAGATCCTTTGGGCGTGCCTCCATTTTTCCCCATTCTTCACTTTTAGGAGATGTAACAGAAATGTGCCCAGCTTTAAATGGCCATGGACATGGGCTGGGAATTAACAGATTTGGGTCCATTGCTGTCCTTCAATGCTGGGTTACTATGCACTGCTCAACAAAATTTTTCAATTTTTTTCTGTTCTCAAGAGCAGCTAGTGGCCGGTGACTCTTTATAAACTACTGCAGGATAGAAAAGCTTGTATTGCTATCCTGGTTCCTTAAAAATTAATTAAATATTGTCTTCATCCAGAAATTTTATTTTTTTAAACAAATAGGACAAAAGTTTAAACTTTTAAATGAATCTAACTTAGAAACCTATATTTTATCTCATAGATGAAACACCTCCAGAGAGTTTGTGTTGGAAGAAAGAGAAGAAAACTGCATTTTTAGATGACTTCTAATTTATATCAGCTCTACTATTAGGTGTAAAAAGGCATATTTAATCTCAATATATATGGTAGCAGCCCCCTGGATCTACGGACACTTCTACATTTAAAACCAAAAGCCATTTCACTTTAATTTTCTCACTGGTTTAATATTGTTTCTTCACAGTGGGAGCATGTGAATTTGGAAAGTGTTAAAAATGGATTTTCTTATAATTTTGTGTTCTTCTAGATATTCTATTTTATGGTGCAATAATTAAAGTAATTCTATAAAATCTAGTTGGATTCCTTCATATGGTGTTTTGTTTGTAAAGACGTAGTGTTGCAAAACAACTTAATGGCTTTGTTACTCAAGGATGGGTTTATTCCTTGAGGAGAGCAAAACAACAGAAAATCAATGAGAAAAACAGATTAAGGAGAAGGGTGGTGGCCTTTCCCTAACAGCAGAGAAAATGTAGTTATACTTTATTAGGAAATATAATATTTTAAAACTTTTTTAGACTCTACTTTGAAAATGCCTACAATAATTTCATATTTTAAAAAAATCAGTGTCATGGCACAGTTAGTGGTAAACTGAAGGCATGTGCAGTTACTTTCATTATTCCATATAATTTTTGTTTTTTCACGAATGTCTTTTTGTAAAACAAACTGCTTTGTAAGAAAGAAAAAGATTGTGCTTTGATGTGCAGTGGGGTAGGAATTCAGGCATTGGAAAAGTTCAACATGCCTTATCACAAGACAGTGATATCAGTTACATCTTTGATCATCGTGTTTTCTCCAGACTTTGTGGGGAAATACTTCAATAAAAAAAGAATGAATAAGGTTAACAGTGGACACAAGCACAGACCCAGTCAGAATTCACCTGTACCCTAATTTGGCATTTTACAAAATCACACAGGACATTTTAAACTTCCATTTTTATTTCCTAACCCTTATCCACTCCGAGTTTCTTGCTCCTTCCAGGTTCTCAACACTGTTCTAAGAGCACTTGTGTGTTTAAATTGTGCACTTCAGAAAGTCATGTGAAGTGGAAAATGAGGTGCAGTGTTTTCTAATGTTCCTAATTTCTGATCCCAAACTTGAAGATAAATGAGGAAGCTATAAAAAGTGGTGCCAGAAGGGACTTTAATGAACTACCCAAGCCTTTTCTGTCTGACTTTACTGGGTGATTGTAGTGTGTACTATGATCAAGCTTCCCCTGCACCTGGGTATTTACAAATCCAAATAGATATAGGAAAAATCAAGAAAATGTTTCTTCAATAATTTTTCTTATTGACAGAATTTGCATCAGAGCAAGGTAAATCCTCAAGCAATTATTAATTCTATTTACATATCCTAGAGGAAAATGAAAGAAAGGATTTAAGACCTGCCAGGAGGGATGTTCTGTAAAGTATCTAACACTGAAATCTGATTCTCTCTGACTTTTTGCTCCCTGCAAGTGGGGAAATAAAACAGTAAGCTGTGATTTCTTTCTGGATGTGTCTCTAGGAGAGTCTGCATGTTCATAAATTTGAAATAGTGGTATGGAGGAAAAAAAACCAGCTATGTAATTTGCTTGTTGTTTGCTGTTTGTAATGAAAATCATTGTTAATTTAGGAGCCTGACAGCTGTAGGACATTTGCCATTCAGCAGCAGCTGTCAGTAGCACTCTGGTTTATTTTGCAAACAGATGTTTAATTTGACTTCAAGGCCATTGTCATTTTCTGAGGGAAAACAAAGAGAGAAAAGGAATAGAAATAATAATGATAGTCATAATTTGATTTCGTTTCAAAACATACAGAGTGTCGCTATTGATGGCATCAGAAGCATTGTCATTTTTTTTTACTGAATGTTTGAAATCAGCTTTTTTTATAACTGCCTGAAGTTATGCATGATAATTCATGTTAAGGAATTGATTTGTCTTGTGTCAGGAACGGAAGGCTTTATTTTAATGTAATGTGATACATTTTTAAAATATGCATTTTATTCATGAATCAAAATGTCATACTGTTTCTGCAGGTCACAGATAAAGAGATTTTGGTCTCTCTATTGAAACCAGCACTCCAGTGAGCTCAAATATGTTTTGCTCACTGTAGTATGGTGGTGTTCTCATTGCACATCAGTGAATGTGAAGGGCATATTGAATACAGAAATGGTGAAAGGAGGTAATTAAAAAGATAAGTGGTGTAATTTTTAGTTTTGGTAACAAATGATTTAATCCAGTCTGTGCCTAATGATTGAGGCTTTAACTAAACCTGCTGTTACAACATTTTGGCAAGATCCTCCATTATTCAAAATGTCTATTGACCCAGTTAAAGGAATGTAGATAAGCAGTGAATGCTCTCAATCCTACAGCACACTGGTAGTTCCTAGACATTACAAAGAAATGGTCACTTGCTTCTTCATAATACAATCAGTATTTCAAGATTGTATTCTTTGAGGGTGTGTACGTAATTCTGCAGTTCAATGTAAGCTACACTGCATGTATGGGATGAAGTTTCCATTAACAAAACTTTTCGAGCAGGCTGATGTAAGAATTTGGTGAGGTGTCTGCATGCCTGCAGAAATCTAGAGCAGCTCTGCAGAGCACATTTTGCAGTTACAATTTCTAGCACAGCTCTGTTACACTGTGAAAGACAAATGCATCAATTAACAAGGTGCTGGATTCTGGCCATCCTTCCTTGGGGTGAACTGTCTTTCAAGCCTCATGTGATTTTACATTTGTTAGCTGGGGAGTCCCTAAGGGCTCAGTAAGGGTCTCAGAACCTGAACACTGTATTTATCTTTGAAGCCGCGGGCTGGGCCCGGCTAACAACCAGCACCGCTGTCAGCAACGGGGCACTCTCCAAAGTTCCTGAAAACCCCGGACAGCACCTAAGGAGGACGCTCCGATCTAGGTCTGGCGGCAGCCTCCTTTCTAAAGGGCGAGACTCGCAGCAACAACCAGCAGAAGTCAAGAGAGCAGACTGCAGCTGAGGGTGCAGTGGGTTTATTCAATCCCAAATGTACCAACGGCTGCAGACAAGAAATCAAAACATTACAGCCTCTTAAAAGGGGCACGGGAAACAGGGGGGTGGTCGACAGCTGGACAAATGGGATTGCAGGAGGGAGTGGGATATCACT
>JAYDZK010000268.1:5951658-5969699 GCA_034509185.1 Euphonia xanthogaster
CTGAGGCTGTGGAGAAGGCTTCCAAAATTAGAACTGGGATTGTGGGTGTGGAGTTTGAATAGAAGTGTAATATCACAGGGGGAAAAACTTAAGAGTTTAAGACTTTTGAATATATATATATATATATAGCAAGATGGAGGTTTTAGGGTGGAGGCTGGTCCTTCTTCTTCACCTTCTTTTCCATGGGTTTGGGTGGTTTTGTGTAATTGGATAAAAAAGTCCACATTGTGTAGTTGCTTATTGGGTTAAAAGTATAAATAATTTAGGTGTCATTTCTTAATTGGACAGTTTACCCTTAAAAGGCCTTGTAGAGAGAGAGATGGGGCTCCATTTTTAGTTTGTTAGAGTGAAGTTCTGTAGAAGTCATGGTTTGTGAGATTGTAGAATAAGAGCTAATAAACATCTGAGTCCCAACAAGAAATACCATCTCACACATTTAATCCTGACCCTGGAGAAAAAAGATAAAACTTGATACCTGCCCATGGGAATGAGATGATTTTTACCATTCCTTCTAAGTGACATCTTTCTATGGAGATCACAATCCAGAGTTCTCTGTCCTGAGAGCTCCTGGAGAGGTGTCTTTCCCTGAATTACTTTATGTCGTGTCAGTGCTCTCTAGATTCAGTTGAGAGGCTCCTCATCACTTTAATCACTTGAATCAGTTCTTCATATTTTCACAGCAGGCCTTGGGATTTTACTTGGAAAATTCTGTAAATTTTTTCCTTGGAGCTGATGTATGGGTTTGGGATGTACAGATCTTTTGGTTAGGGTCAAATCATCTCCTCTACAGGACAGAGGTCTAAACCAAAATTACTGAAGAAGCTAAAACCTTCCCATGTAAAATTCAAGGTCATCATTTCAGGGTGAAATTCCAGGGGAGACAACTATCCACGTTTGTATGGGATAATGTGTTTTCAGTTAAGCAGGATCAGAGTTTATATTTTTTTACCTGTTTTTTTGACCAAAAGTTAGTGTCTGTTTCATGGAATAGTGTTTATACTTTTGCAGTACCTTTAGGAGAAATGCCACTCTGTTTCAGCCCTTTTGCAACACTGCTAAGTAAAGTAGATGGAAAAGTTCATTTTCAGTGAGCAAAATAAGGAGAAAGCCTGCAGTGTTCCATAGATACAAGTTGTTTTAAGTGTTTCTCTTTCCAAAAGTTAATTATGTGATTGCTTCTTTACTTAAAAGCTGAGAGGAACATATCTGTAATGAGCAGAATCTGAGTAGATTTTTAATGCATATCTTTCAGCTCTCCCTGTGGCTAGGAGTGCTTATTGAGATGTTTATTACAATAGATTACTGGTACTTTTTAAAAGTACTTTCCCACTCTCCATAATTGATGTATTAGTATATCCCCTAAGAATATTTTCCTGCTCATCTTTACTCCATCAAGATTAAACAGAATGGTCATTAGATCATAAAGCAACAAAATATTCACTTTGCTACTCACTGCAAAAAAAACTGTCAAGTATAAAGATTGACTTTGCCTTCAGGTACATTTTTAATGGTCCCTTAAATATAGCCCTGAGCCACTGCAACACACAATAACAGATAAAGAACTTTCTTCATCAGGGAAATGTTTATCTTAATTAGGTGTCAAGCCCAGAATTTTTTGCTCAGCCCATGCTCTTCTCTGTGAGACTTTTTTATCCGTGCTTATATGAATTCATGACACAGTTGCAATGCAGGTTAAAATTAGGGAGACAATTTAGCCTTTATTGCTTGCTGTAGACTTCTTAATAGGTTTTAATTAGAATGTCAAAGATCATCTCTCTCTCTATATATATCTATATTTCTTATTCAAATAGTGTAGAATGAGTATGCAAAAACATGAAATAACCTAATTTTCAGTGTGCAAGCATAAGTTGCATTTGCAAAAGAGGTGTTCAATCATGAAACAGACCCCAAATTTTATGTTTAGGAATTTAGGCTTGCAGAATGTTGTCTGTTTCCCTTACTCACTGTAGTTCCTCATTACTTTTCTCAAACACTCTCTTTTTCTAAGGGAGAAGAAGATAATGTTATAAATTATAAAAGCAATTTTCAAAGGACATCTAGGAAGACATAGGATACTTCTATTTTTGTATTTGAATGCTAACACGTATAAAATACATAAAATACATGCAGCAGCAAAACTGTAAAGCTTTTCTTGTCAGTAAGGGTCATATTTAATACTCACCAAGCTAGATACAATTTGTAAAAGAAGTATGCTATCAGTGACGGAGTAATTATTATCAGGAGAAATTGCAGCCAGATTTATTTTATTGATTATCTCTTTATTAATATTGTTGTGGCTCCAAAGTTGCAGTGTTCCCATACATGCTGAAAAGTATCAATATTCACTGGTTTTGATTGTTACTGAGTGTGAGATCTCTCAGTCAGTGCTGGTTCTGGGCCACTTTTTGGCCTGCCCTGAGATTACTGAAGTAATTAACAATTTGATAACACTCAGAATTATAATGAAAAGCTTTGGGATATTTTAGCTTATGTTTATTGGTTTTTTTAAACGATGGTGCTAATACTTGCTCTTTTCCCCAGAAGTCTGGTGTGCTCTAAAGGCATTCTGTGATTTATTTTGTTGGAGATTATCTTGGGAATGGTGATAATGAAATTTCGTGTTTGTTGGAGATTGTCTTGCGAATGGTGATCATGAAATTTGGTGTTTAATCCTTGAGGTAAGGAGGCATTTCAGCAGGATGGCTGCATTGGACTTTTGAAGGACAGACCTTGGCCTGTTTAAGAAGCTGCTTAAAAGAGACCTTTTGGAGGAATTCCTGAAGGGCAAAGGAGCCCAGGAAGGCTGGATGTTCTTCAAGGAGGAAATCTCAGAAGGCACAAGAGCAGGCCATCCCCTGTGCTGAAAGATGAGCTGGTGGGGAACACCAGCCCAGCTGAGCAGAGAACTTTGGCTGCAACTCAGGAAAAAGAGGAGAGCTTGAGATTTTTGGAAGAAGGGACAGGCAGTCTGGGAGGACTACAAGGATGCTGTGAGGTTATGAAGGGCTAATTAACCTTTAAGATTCTTTGCCATCAAAGCAACCACTTCCTTCCATCAATGCTGCAGTTTTGTCACTGCAGATCCCTTCCTGAGTGCTCCCAGATCTCCAGGGCTGGAGGTGCAGCCATCCACAGTGGTAGCTCAGTGTTCTGAGCCCTGATCTCAGCACTGCTGCCTCTCCCAGCCCAGGGTGACAGTGCTCTTCTCTCCGACTTGCTCTTTTGACACATCTCTCTGAAGTTTGGTCTGCCTTGTGACTCATTGGAAGCACAGCCCCTCTGATGCTTATGGCAAATGTTATTTCTCCCTTTTAGCAGTTTTTCTTGGGTGAAAGCACATCCTGGCTCATTATGTAAAACAGATAATTAGCTGATTACTTGTGCTGCACTTAGCGGTATGATTGGATGTGTGTCACTCTTGTCAATGGTGTGGAATGATCTTAGAAGAGGGCAGCTTGACTGAAGATGCTCTTCCAGTGTCACCATCAGTATCCTGGAGCCCTGCTTGCTGTCTGCTGCATTCCTTGTGTTGGTCCTACTTTTTTTTTATGGCATTGGACACCTGCAGCCACCTGACCTAGGCCTATCTCTGTGCCCCGTCCCTACCAAAGGTTCTAACAGAATTGCAGTAAGTGCCTTGATCACCTCAGTGGAACTCCACTGAAGACAAGGGCTAGAATTATATTCACAATAAATAATCAAGATAATTTGATCCTCTGACACTTATTGCCATTTTCAGCAATGGCACTGCCATTTCTTATGTTTTCGTTGTGCAAACTAGAGGAGACGAGTTCTTTACCTGTTCAGTCCTACCTTTACTTTCCATCTCCTCTGTCTTTCTAATCCTCCTGTATTTGCACTAAAATCATTTTAGCAAACATTTATGAACCTCTTCTGAAATTGTATTCCAGGGCTCTCTCAAAGAGCACCTACAATTCAACCTCTCCCTGAGTTTGTCCCATGATTTGGCCAATTCTTTTGTACTTAACTGTAGAACTTGCCAGAGTTTGAAAGGTATATATCCTTTTCTTTAAATAGATGTGAAAAAGAAGTGAAAGAATTCAGTTTTAAGCTATTCATTCATCCATAATATTACATGAGAAAAATTTTAACCCTGTTTGTTTTTTTTCTGTGGAAGGTATAATAAACTCGCTTGCAAGTCCCTCATCAGTTTTTATTTTTGCCTTTATGTCTTTACAACATCTGTTCCAGAAACAGCAGGCTTTGTTTCTGTTCCAGTTTGTTTTGGCAAGTGTATACTGAAAAAAAGATACTGTTAAATTTACAAGTAAATTATATTAATTTCTATATACTTCTAATAGGTTTTGACTGTCCAGATGGCAAGTAAAACCTCTAACTTTTTCCATGTGCTGGTGGCTTTAAAAAGAAGCAAAAATAACAACACAAACACTAGCCCCCTCCAACAAATGACAGTTAAATTAATGGCTTTTCTTACCTCTATGCCAAAGCTCTGGTTGATAAAGCAGAAAAAATATCTTGTCTTTTAAAGAAAACAATAGATTTTTGTGATCCTAGATTTTTTGTGATTGTAGAATTTAATCTTTAGTAGCCGAAGAGGTTGGGTCTTGTCCACCTAACAGAGCCCTGCCTTTGTGCCTGAAGCACCTGCAGCCAAACTTCCATGTAAAAACAGAATCTCTGGTGTATGGGGGATTGAGAGGAGCAATAAACTCTCAATAGCTCGATGGTTACAGCTGAAGACCTTTTTGTTTTTCTAACCTGCTGCTGCTGGCATGGAATAAGCTGAATTCTGGTGGATATTTTGAGCTGTACAGCAGTCCTGATGGCTACCTGTTGTTTTCCTCTTAGATTGGCTTACTGCTTTTCCATTTGACCTCATGTAGACCCAAGTTATTTCAAGGGATTAAGAAGAAAGACCTTAACACGTAGAAAAATAAAGGGATTTCCAGTTTGGACCTAGGCAATAGTCTCAGACTTTGCTGAGTCACCACTATGCTTGACATTGGATTTTTTCCCTTGGGACAGTCACTTTTCTCCTCTGAATTTTATATTTTTTGGAAAAAAATGAGATTTTTCATGCCCTCCTAATTGTTTTGGGAGAATAAATTAAACTATATTCATTTAGTGCATGTTGGTGAAGCATATCAAAATGCAGGGGGAGGGGCTGGATTATAATTTTTTATGCATTTTGTTTAACTGATGATAGTTCCTGGATGGCATCTTTAAAACAAGAATTCTTTTCCCACAGAGATATCCCGTAATATTTTCTATTCACACAAGGTTCATCTAATGGTTTCAGAGCATGTTAAGACATTTAAGAAAATAAATTTCCTAATACTCAGGCAACTTGTTTTTTTATTGGTGTAGCATGGTTTAGTGCCTTGCATATGTTATAATTCAGAGAGTAAAATGGAAATTAAACTTTGGGCCAATTTAGGGACAAATAAATTGGTAAAGATTTTCCTGGTTGCTTTGCAGAAATAGTTCATTACCTCCATCAATAAGTATTTTTCACATTGGTGTCTCTCCACTGTGTGTTATCTCTGAGACTGAATTGTGAAAGAAGAGCATTGTGTGCCAGTTTTAAGTAAAAACTAAGTCAAAGGGTCTTTTCTTTGTCCACTGCCTTTGAATAGTGTTTTTGATTGGTCATGACTTTTGGGGTTGCTTGAGGCTAAACTCCAGTTATGAGGTGAAAGAGCAAGTTTAATTCGCATGGGAAGCAACAGCTTCCCATGCGAGGAGCCAGTGAAAATATTGACTAGTTAAACAGGATGGGTAATGCAGAATGTATTTTCTTATTTATTTCTTTGTCTGGGGACACAGGAAGTTGTGCTGAGGCAGAAAACCCTTGGATTTCTTGGCTCTGGCCGTGCCATTGCTTCCCTCCACGCTGGGCTCTGCAGTTTGTCCTCTGGGAATTCCCTGTGGAGGAGGCAGGACAGGGATCTCCTGTGGCAGCCAGTGGTGTCTGTGCTTCTGCAAAGCCTTGCAGAGCATTGCAAAAGTGATTTTCATCTTCAAGAAAGGAAATGTGGGCAGCTCCTCTTGATTATCCCATGCAGGAGTGAAAGAGAGATTAATCACTCCAATAGTTTTAAGGCAAAAGGAAAACCCCTCCATCGCTATTTGAGGAGGAAAAGGAGATTTAATTCTGATAATTAAAATCCTATTAAAAATTTTGCTCATCTGCAAATGTGAATGAAAAGATTTTGACCTGTCCTCTCCATGATAGCTCACACTTGATGATGCTGCCTTCATTTTTCCCAGTTTGTGAGGCATAAGGAAATAAGATGGGTTCCAAGAAGAAGGATAATTCTATTCTCTTCACAGTGTGTGAGGAGAGAAAGGCTGCCATGTGTTTATGAGATCATCACTTTAATAGCAGCCATTTACCTCTGAATGCTCTCTGGAGGTAAACAAAACGATCACTTTTAAAGCTAAAAGCATAATTCAGCCTGGTTATTTTCCTAATCCTGTTTTTATTGAGGTGGATTGGTTCACCTCATCTATTTCAATGGTGATGAATGCAGGACATTTTTTTGAAGAATGTCTTTTTTATTTGTTTTACCTTGATTTAGGATTCAAGAGCAAATAAAAAAAAAAAAACCCAGAAAACAAAAAACAAGCCAACAAAACAATATAACTCCCCATCTTTTGAAGTAAAAAGCTGATTGGGCCAAGTGGAAATACACGGGGAAAAAAAAAAGCATTCTTTATGCTGCACTTCGGAGGTGCAAAACTGGAGAAAAGTTGTTTTGCAAATGACAAAAAAAAATTCTATGTTCTCCTCAGGAACAACAAAGATCACTGCACTCAGTTTGGATTCTAGAAGTAATGCTGCTTTATACCCAGAGTAAACTGGTTGCTAAGGAATAGGTAGATTGAGCCTTTTCACATTAAAGCAAGGACTCGTACCTGTGGGGGAAATTCATCAGAAGCTGGTTGTAGATGAAGTTGGTTTAGAGATAAAATTATTAGAAAAAGACATTGTCCTCAAATTGAAAATATAGTGGTCTTGCAAGAACTTAATCCAGTCTGATGTAAGCCCTGATAATAAACTTTTCTGCAGCTATTTTGGTTGCTGGTAGAGGGGAACCACCAGCTTTTGCATCCATACCTTCCATTTTGTACTTGTGAGGGTTTAATACTCCAGCTTTTTTTCCCCATTCCAATGAGATTTTGTACTTTCCTGTAAAGCAAGAAGCCCATCTTGTTTCTTTTTTTTCCAAGTAAGGAATTGAGCTGTTGTTCCTTTTCTTTTCCTTTTTTCTGGAGCTCTGCTTATATAGAGCAAGACCTTAAAATGAGGATTGTGGTGTGTTGCTGTGAGTTTTGTGGATATTGGTCTTTGGGTGTTGATTCACACTCACAATTTCATCCACAGAATTAAACCAGGATCTTCTCAGTATTAAATCAAAGAGTTTCTCTCTTCAGGTGTATTTGTAAATAAATAACTTTTTTAAAGGACATTTGTCCCACAAAGAAGACACTTTCATAGTCATGTAGGACAATTTCTTGTTCTAAATTCAGATAAAATTTCCAGCATGGCCATCAAAACATTCCCTTGGTGGCAATTTGGGTTTTCTTATACACATTTCCCAAAATTTCACCTGTAAATTTTGCAAAGAAGATGACGTGTTTATCATAAACTTTTAGGGAATTGATCATATTATTTCCATAATTATTTATTCCCTAACATACTCCTTAATAAACAGTTCTAGAAGTTTGACCTCTTAAAGTTTTCTCCTCCAAAATAAAAATACTGGTTAAAAATAGAAAAATCCCCCAACCTTGTACATAATTGTCTACTTATCATAGGCTTTTCCTTTACGTTTTCACATTCATTTGACTTGAATTACGGAGTTTAATAAAAGTCAAGAGCAAGTATAGACATAAAAAAAAAGGGATACTTAACATTGAGGAGAAATGTATTGATTTAATTAAATTCCTGCCATATGCCCCCGGAAGAAATGTCAAATTAAATCCAGCTGTGTTGGTTAGATATTTCAGATGTGACACAAATGAAGGCTTTATTAATTCCTGGGCTCCTAATTGTTTTATTTGCATCACAGCACACCATGGCTCTTGGATATGGTTCTGCTCTTGCCCCTCCAGTAATTACTTAGGACTTGGGAGAGAGAAACCCAAGCCTGTCTCATTAATTGCTTGGTTTCTTTTAATAGTCATACATTATCTGCAGGATTTATTTGTTGACCACTGCTTCTGCTGTCTCCTGCAGTCTCAGTTCAAAATGTCTTTTTTCTTATGGTAAATCTTGAGGGTCACGACATGCTCTTATGTAGATATGAAGAATTGGGTCCAGCTAAAGTGGTGTATTGAAAGGGTGCATGTGAAATCTTTGTTCTTTTACTCATTCATCCTAAGATATTCACAAGATTTCATACTGGTAAAATAGACTTTTTTCTGGGATTTTTGTTTGTTTTTGTTTTTTTTTCCCTAGGTTTCATGTTTGTTTGGTTGTTTTCTAAATTTATTTCATTATTTATTTATTTTTCATTTCCCTAGTTTTGCTGTTGTATTGTACTTTATATGTATGGTTCTCAAAGGAGCATCTGAAAATGCACCATCACTAGTGCCATCACAGAATTAGTGACTTCAAACAAACCCACGCACTTCAAATTAAGAACATAAATATTTTATTTTAAAGATTAATACTTCCAACGGATTCTGATTTTCTTCCTAAGTTTGTTTTTTTTTTTTGCTAAACTGTTTTGTTTTTTGTTTTTTTTTATTGTGATGGGAGTAGAAAATCTATTTCATGCATTGAAATTACCAACACAAAGAATATGAAAGAAAAATGTCACACCCACCCTATACAAACAACACTGGGAATCCAAAGATTTTATGTGGGATAGAAGAGGAGCCAAAACAATTTGGCTTCTAGAACAAAATTTATGCTGAGGAAGATGAGGTCCCTGTGAGAGATGATGGAAGGCAGTTACGGACAAGTCTGGTCCCACTAAAGCAGTAAACTGCTAGATTTGTGTCACATTAATTGGAATTACCCTGGAAAACAGCAGATTTACCAACTTTGTAGAGGCAGCTCCCTTGGAGTCTCAATAGACAGGCTCCCCCAAAACAAATATCCTGAATCTCAGTCATGTATCTTCCCTTGCCTACAGTGCTGATGCTCCAAAATCAACATTTCTCTCTTACGTTAAAAGCCGTTCTTTATCCAATGCACACATTATTTCTGAACAACAGTGAGAAGCCTGGAAGAAAACAGAATTAAAAGAGTCTTGGTTAGTCCAGCAATCTTGGTTTTGTCTTGGTTTTGTTTTGTTTTGTTTATTTTTAAAGAAAAGAAACAACTTGAACAATACCAGACACAATTTTAGATTAAGATCTCTGCAAATGTCAATAGATTTTCATTTGAGTCTCCCATGAGAGCATTTCAGACCTGATAGCCCTGACAATTTAAAGACACTACAATTTAAAAAGAGCTGTATTTATTGGATAATTTTATTTTAATTTCTTGTCTTGTGAGAATTTTATTGTGCTTAGCTGCAACTGTAGCACAAGAAAGTTTTCTCTATGTTTTCCTCCTCAAGTTTTTTCAGCTTCTGTGTTGACCTTGCACTTGTGCCACTCTTGCCACCCTCAATCAAACAAACAGATGAGGCCAGCACTGAGCCCTGATTTTTCTTGGCATGAAAGGAAAATGAGGGGAGCAATTCTGTAGATCCCCCCTTGGTTTTGTGCTGCTCACAGCGTGTGCAGCTCTGACCACTGCAGGATCTGAGCCTGTGGAGCTGTGGGCATGGCACATCAGCCTGTTCCTACACCTGTATCCTCTCTCATCACTGACAGAAAAGGGCTTTACTTTTCCATGGAAAAGTTGTTACTGCATGTATGCCTCCCTACTAGCACTGATTCTGACCCTCAGAACCTTTGGCTTCTTGTGAAATTAGACTTTTGTTTAAATGTTAATAACTTTTGAGTGGCTTTGTGCCACCAGTCACCACTTTCAAATGCAAAATTGTGTCAGTAAGGTGGGAATAAATTTAATAGGCTTAATGGTGCCTGTAGAATAAAGCAGCTTGTCTGTGACCTCCTCATTAAGGTGTTTGCTGACAATGCAGACTAAGAGCAGTAGGACATTAATACTACTGTGTGAGGAATTACTTTATTTTAAAAGACTCCAGCAAATTTTCATGCATTTATCCGTCCCCATTCTGTCTGGCTGCTAGAACCTGTCAGTACTTCAAATACCTTATCTTTCTTTTTGACAGGGAATTTCTAAACATACATAAATCTGCGGACCTAATTGCTGTTGAATATTTTTTCAGACATGTTTCCCAGGAAACAGTCTGAACCATAAAAATGCTGAACCATAAAAGTGCCACCACTGTGAAGTAAAGGTATTTATGCCATCTATACCTTCACTCTTTTCTTTAGATTTTGCTATACCCATCTTCTTTTTGAAACAATTAGCATTTTGAATGTAAAACTAGTGAGCAGTTAGACTGAAGTTTAATCACCTGTTTCTTCTGAGTCAGCTCTGGCTTTATCTCAAATCAGAGCATGCCTTGATGCAGCAATGGAAGCTCATTGTTTGTGCAGAAATGTTGTGTTTTGCATTATTCATATGCAACACAACTGGTTTTCCAGCCCTAAAATAGTTAAATAAATGTAATTGGGAGGTCCTGTAGTACTTTGGGTGTGCTAGGACTGTGTGTGTCTGAATTTGAAAGGTGTTGAGCCTGGTGTAAAGCACAAAGGGGCCACAGTGTTTTTCCAAATGGGACCTCTTGGTGCATATTGGCTTTTGCACTGGTCCCATGTTGGAATGGTGGGAAATGCCCTTAATGCAACAATCTGCCAGAGAGAATTACAAAATTGACTGAGAATGAGCAACTTCCAGGGAGTGATACTCCCGTCATGTAACACAGGCTGTATCAATAGATGATGGTAATTGAAGCAAGACTGAAATAGTCTGAGGTGAACCTTAATATTTATGAATTTTTTCAAAAGTGAAAAAAGCCTCAATTACAAGAAAAACCTAGAACAGGATAATAAACCTTTGAGTTATACATAGCTCCTCCTGATTTAACAAAATCCACTAAGAGAGTTAAAAAAAAAAAAAGAGCTCTAATAATGTGCTATGTGATTGTACTTGAAATTCAGATATTATAGACTGAGCAGGAGTATGGTCAGCGTTATTCAGGGAACTGCCTGTTGCCTTTTATTTTCCTCAAGAGCTGCTTCTTTTATTTCAAAAAGAATTTTCTGGTACTTCACAAAATCAGGGTTTTTTTCTGCTGTTACAGCTAGAATTAGTGTTATTGTCTGTTTTTGTGTCACTGATTCTTCATTTCGGCAAATCACGACACAACTGTTAACATTGACTGCAAGGTGAAATGTGAGGGTTCATTTTAAAACATAAATATTAAAATAAAATTTTTTAAAAAGTATATAAATATATATTTTTATGTATAATGAAGTTCTTTTTCTTCAGAAATCTTGACACTTTTCAAATTCTTAAAATATTTCTTCAGAGTAATTCACCAGGAAAAAATGAGAAGTCCTTGGTCATGGAGCTTCATTATGCCATGTAATTTAGGGGTACAACACCTTTATTGCTTTATTATCTTCAGCTATAGTAAGTTTTTCTGGTTTTATCTGATCATATATAATGGAAAAATTGTTAATGGTTTGGAATAGAGCTGCTTGGAATAAATAGAATTTTCTTTATGGTTATCGAATGTCTTAACTGTATTTTTATAATTTTACTAACTTCCAAACCTTTATATTGCTTTGTATATTCCACAACAAATTAGTGTTTTTCTTAATCATACAGTCCTAATATAATACACAATTTTAACCAGAAAAAAAAAAGAAAAAGGAAGAAATCAATCATACCATGTAATGAAAATAATTTTAAAATCAATTTGTAAGAATAGGGGAAAATGAGGTTTAGAAGAACTAGAAACTTCCTCTTTCTGTGACTGGTCATTTTTTGATTATACATTTATATTTACGGTTATTGGGCTACAAATAAAAGAAGTGGATTTTTCTTTTAAATAAAGAAAAATTTAAAAGTCACCCAACTCCTTGAGATTTTGAGTAAGACCTTGAAGGCTATAATAGCTTTCATATAACTGCAAGATTTTCAACTGCATATTACCTCCCATCTGTCCATATTTTACACCCTTCTTTACTCTTTAAAAAAGTTTCTAAACCCAAGACTAATCCCTGTGTTCTTCACAAGGTATTTTAGGGTAAAATATGACTAGGAAGCATCTTGCCTCCTGCTGGCTTCAATATTATATGTGTATATATATATATATAGATATAGATATATATAGATATAGATATATATTTCAGTGCACTGTGGCCCCTTCCTTTAGCTGTTGAATTTTAAATTCCCCACAGCATGTACTGTGTTCTGCACCTATCAATTACAGAGACCAGGCCATGGCAGCACAAATGAGACTTCAGCTTCTTAAAGGACTTGGATGCTTGCTTTTCTTTGTCACACTTCTTTAGCATGGATCTTGAACTGTAACACTGTGGTTAAAATATCTGAAAAGCCCCGATGTTCATTTTTAGATTGGTTTCCTAAGAAACTGCAGTTTATGTGATGGTGCTGTTCATCTGTCAGCTGCAAATCTGAAAACTACTGAGCTAACTTGAACAAAGGGTAGAAAAGTGAAAACAAATTTGTGTTAGATGGAGATAATTAGGGAAGATTGTCAGGAGGTTAGAGGAGGAAGATGCTGATGAATTACCTTCCTCTGAGAGAAGGGCACGACCCAAGGAGATGCTCCCTTTCAGGCTCTCTACTTCGTGAAGCCAACTTGGAGCTTGCCTTCTTTCTGCAGTCATGTTCAGCCACTTGTTACGTTAATATTTCCTATCAGAACAATATAAAACACTTTCCTGAAGTGTCAGTGAAGGATTCCTGCTTTGCTCCCCTCATATTTCTAAGTGGAGCTCAAGCCATTAGAACATCTTCCACCACTCTCAAATTTCTGTATAAATAAAGGCAGAATCTCATTTTGAACTTTGCTGAAAGGCAGAAGCAGCTGCTGCCCTTGCAGTCAGAGATCTGTCAGCTCAGGATGAATCCCCATCATGGAATTGGTTTGGAAAGAGGGACTGAGATGAAATAAACCCATCTCCCAGCAAAACCAAAGGGCTCTCAGACTTTTATTCAGGTAGTAAAACTCAAATCTTTAAAAGAGAAAATGCTTTTGTTGGTTTCTGTCCTTGTGCTGAAGGATGGACCTGGTTCAGATGATCTCAACCATCTCATGATATGGGTATTGTCAGGTTTATGCCAGAGAGCCTGTTAGTTTGACATGTGGATTCCTCAACTGCCTCAAAACCAATAAAACAGATTAGTGACTCTCTGGTTTCATTAATTCTCCGTGCATCACCAACAAAAGTTTTCCCATTTTCCTTGCATATTCTGAAGAATTATGGTACATTGCCATTTATCTCCAAAAATGCAAAATGGCAAAATTATGGACCCCAAATCTTAATGTCATAGCTCAGCTTTTATTATGCTTCTTGTGCTTCAGATAATTTTAATTTCTTTAGTCAGCATGTCTGGGTCATCTTATAATTTGCATCTATACCAGTAATATTTCTCAAGATTTAAGTCTCCCCAGTGACTGGATTGTGGCTGTCCTCTAAATGGTTGAGTTTAGGGATCAAGGTTTCAGGGAGTGCAAAAATATAACTGTAGTGAGCTGCTGATTTAAACCAGCCCATGATTTGCTTTGGTGGTTAAATCTAAAATGTTGCTGATCATTAGAATAAGCATGTTCATTTCTTTATTAAACTCTCATTTTCTCAGCTGTTTAAATTTTCCTCTTTTGGTCATTAATGTAGAACCTCAGGTTTGCTACTGTTTGCTATTCTATGTGCTAGGTATACCTAAAATTGTCACTCTTGGTGTTGAGTCTTTTCCTCTTCACTTATGATTAAATGAACAAACAAATATCTTGTCCTGCCATCCTTATTACCAACATTCAAATCAGAGATTCTTGGAAAATGTATGTGAAATATTTATTTTCCTAGCATCTTCACGTTGAACAAGCTTTAAAATTTTGGTTTTAAGTGGTCATTTCATAACCTAATCATGCCATAGAGAGCCCCTGACACTTTCAAACACCAGGTTTCCCTCTGCAGCATTTAATATTCATGAGGTCTCTACCAATGCTATATATTTTCCCATTCTATCCTTTAATAAATGTTATTTTCTCCTTCATTATTTTACCTACACCAGTATTTATTGGAATAGTAACTATCCTGTTTCTGGTTTTATCTATTGTATTTTATATTAATTGTCCCATTTTGTTCTATATCACACTGAAACTTGAAATAATTGACAAAAGTTCTACTGCTCTCTTCATAATTCTCCTTTTGGAGTACATCCCATGGTGTATACATATATATATATGTGTGTGTATATATATACATATGACAATAATATGATGTTTAATTTTATCTAAGACCATAAATACAGGCTGTCCTATCTACCAGAATAAAGTTATTTTTTTCTCTGGGTGCTTTACTGAAGGTGGGACTCATTCTGTTTGTCTAGAAGAGACAGCAGAGACTTGGTCTAATAGGATTACTGACTGCCTGTAAATGCAGCTTTTATGCACATTTATGCCTTTCCAAAACACTTATTTAGCATTGGCACTTGTTATATTAGAATACAGATAGACCATTTTTTTTGTTATTTGAGCACCTGATAGGATTAACCCAAGTGCCAAAAATTACTTGTTTCTCTGTAAGGGTGCTGTGGACTGACAGGCTGATGCTCAGTGCATTAGGCATTCACAATTTTACTCAGGGTTCCTGCAAAACCACTTATGGAAATAAATATTCACAGCCTGCCTCGCTTTCTCAGTCACTTCCAAGCAGGTCTGAGCAGGAAATCTAAAAAAACAAGGATAATCTGGCACCCTGGAGGTGGGAAAGAGAACATGGGGCAGCAGTGCTAAGAAATCCAAGTTTGCCTCCTCTGTTTATCTTGTGGCCAAAAAATTAAGTACCCTGGTTTTGTTTCCCTTCTGTAAGGTGGTGACTGTAGAAATCATGCCGATGAATTAATTGAAGACCTTAATGCAGTCATAAATGGTATTATTGCAGCCACAAATGGCAAGAAATAATCAAAAGTTGCAATGTGATAAATTTGGAATAGTGGGAATCCTTGTAGCATTTTTTTTTGTTTTGCCTCCTTTTTAAAATATAGCCTGAAATTTTGTCATATAGATCTTGTTTTCTTGCTTTATATAGAATCATAGAATTGTTTAGGTTGGAAAAAACTTTAAGCTTGAGTCCAACCTAGTTGTCACTTATTTCTTCATTTGTCATTAATCATTCTGGTCAATCAAATAATTGTGGAAAAAGTAGTAAAAACTGGTTTAAGGCCTAAATTATATTTTTAAGAGTATCAGTACATGAAAATCACCAAATTAATAAAATTTAAAGATTTAATTGCAATAAACTGGAAGAAAAAAACTGCTAATAATTCTGGTTTTGGGATGCTTGTTATGTGCTGAGGAATCCACTGATCAGTAAAAAAACTGTATAAAATATCCTTAATTAAATATTAGGAAAACAGTAAAGTTGGATGCTACTGGTAGATGTGGCTTTCTGGTAAAAGAGTTAATATATTAAGATATAATTAGGAAAAACTTGAATATGCCAAATATTTGGTGTAGTAATTCATAAGAACTTAAACCCATTGGATTAATTAGTATTACTTACATTTTTACAATGCAGGGAATTAACTGTGCTTTTACTACCAAATAATAAACATGGAATCAATGAAGTATAATAATATATGTCAGGGCATGCTCTAGGGAAACAAGAAATTGTTTTCTTTTTGGAATAAAAGGAAGGGAATTCTGATCAAATTTTACAAACATAAGACAAACCCTGCATCTAATCGAGTGAAAAACAGAATTTCTAAATAGCAAAGCTGCTTAGTTCTGTAGGCTAAATAAGCTGTAAGGATGGTGTTTTATTATTTTAGTTCTAGTGATGCTTTATTTTAGCACTAAAACAAAAGTAAAAGGAACACATTCTCATTATTCTTCAACTTATATGCAATATTTTTACATATCATGAGGAAAAGGAAAAAGGAAAATCTGTTGAAAATAAAAGAGAGGAAAATCTGGCAGGAGTAGATCTGACAGTTTAGGCCATTTCATCTTGTCACGCAATTACAATGTTTAAATTAATAAAAACACACTAAAACAAATTTACACAGTTACTATGATGCATCAGGGACAATGATCCTAAGAACAAAACTTTTATTGTTATGGTTTTATTCAAAGACTTACTAGTCTTTAAATTTTAATAAAGGTGCAGTTTCTTGGTTTTAAAATTAAAAACCAGTCAAGTGAGCAAAGGGTCTGTTGGTAACTAGGTGAAAAGTCCACTTTCAGATCACAGCAAGGAGAATCTTAGGCATTGTCAACAGCTTCCTTTCAGAGAATGATAGCCCTGATCTCTGAATTTTTTTGGTTTTTTTTGTTATGGTTGGGATTAAATGTGTGAGATAGTATTTTTTGTTTGGATTTAGATGTTTATTAGTTTTTATTTATATTGTAGTTTTATAAGTTGTGAGTTTTACAGTATTTTATTAATAAATTATGAAACAGTTTTGTATTTTTTAGGTTTTTTAAAGATAAATTGCCTGATAAAGAAATTATTTTAAAATTATTTTATTCTAAACTTAAAACCAAATTATTTGTGTTTTGTTATGTGAATTTTAAAATTTAGTTATATAATATTATTTAAATTTATGAAGACCATGAAGAAACATTAGTTATTGTTTTAATTTTTTATATATATATTATTATATTTTTAAAATTTAAAACTTTTTAGTTTTTATTATGTGATATTATATTTTTAAATTTAAATTATATATTTATAACTGTAGTTTTATCATTTAATTTTGGAATTATGGTTTTAGGTTAAATGCAGTGTTCTCTTGGGGGTCAGTGCCTGTCAGCACAGAAAGTCTGAAATTCTCAGCAACCAGGGCTCCAACACTAATCCTTGGGGTAAAGAAGATTTCTCTTTAGCCCAAGTGCAAGAAGCTTGTTTGGAGAGCTTTATCCCATCACAGGTATCTCAGCTGAGACATTTTTCTCCTGTATCCTATTGTGTATGAGCAGGGAAGCCTCTCCAAACTTCTGTGAAGGAAATGGCAGCAGTGGCATAAAGCAGCTCAAATGTGCCTAAGGCATCTTGACAGAACAAAGAAATATTAACCCCTGCATGCTAATGAATGCCCTAGAGGGCATTTGGGGGGGGCCTCATGACCAATTCAGGGAGATTCCCATGCCTCTCCCTTAGTCTGTCCTCATCTCAGTCCTGCCTGCCAAAATCTTAGCAATTAATTTTAATTCTTATTTATTTAATCCTCCTCTGCTCCTGAGCAGATCACCTCTCTTCCTAGAGCAGCTCAGCCAGGATATTGTGCTAATTCTCACCCTGGGGAGCAGATCCAGCATGATCATCCCAACGAGGATTACTTCAGAAAGAACAAAAGGAAAGAGGACAAATGGGACCAAAATGGCACAGAACAGCAACTGCTCGGGTGCATGTAACCCCCTGGCTCCCACTGTGCCCCTACCAGGGTGGGGGGACTCAGCAGAGTTAATTTTTATTAGAGAAGGCTGATTCGCAAGGGCTCTGGGCAGAGCTGTGAGTGCTGGCTCATCCTGTCCTGCAGCAGCAAACAGCCCATAGCTGCTGTCCCCTCCCCACCATTTCCTCAGCTATAAAAAAAAGACAGGGAGACTGTGAGATGATCAAAAGGATCCAAATTTATGGTATTTGCAGGGTGCCCCAATAAAGGAAGGAAGGATGAATCTGACTCCATGTTTTCAGAAGGCAAATTTATTATTTTATGATACTATATTATATTAAAGAATGCTATACTAAACTGTACTAAAGAATAGAGAAAGGATACTTACACAATATTAAGAAGATAATAATGAAAACTCGTGACTCTCTCCAGAGTCCTGACACAACTTGGCCCTGATTGGCCACTGAGTGAC
>JAYDZK010000268.1:5988891-6000546 GCA_034509185.1 Euphonia xanthogaster
ACAAGTCTTAAAGGCGCAAAAGTTATTATTCAGCATAAACAGAACAAGACGATTGGGGATAAAAGCATCATACAGTCCCAAGTGGAGTAAGTACACTCACCAGTCTGGTTGTGGGACTTCACAGTATTCTTGTGCACTAACCAGTCACTATCAAGCAATATTTATCTTGGCATTTCCAATGAATTCCTCAAAAACTGTCCTGTGATTCACAAATATCTAATTTTCTTATTTCACTTAAGTTGTTTTTTAAAACAGACCAAATCTGAGTATAGCCCCAAGGGCATTCCTGCAGTGGGACATGAGGGCAGCAAACTGACCTTTGGAATTTTGTTGTTGCTTGCTGAGGAAGGGCAGTTTGAAATGATGCTTTGTATATAAGCTTTGCATAGATAAATGTTCTGTAATAGTAGGAAGAACAAATCTTTTTTTTTCCCCTCTGTCTTAATGATCATTAATGAACAAAGATTTCATTTTCTTGTTCCTGTCACTATCATTATTTTTTTATGCCATGCTCAGTTTTCTAAGAGCCAGGTGACAGTAGTCTTACATGATTTTTTATACTTTCTTGTCATTATATTCTCATGTTTACAGCAGACTTTCTCCTGTTCTTCCCTCTAGCAGTTTTGTTATTATTCTGCCTTTAAATTCCTTTAAGTGATTTTCAGTAAGCTGGTTGTACGGTCTTTTATCAGGTACCAAGAGAACCCTTCGCAGATTCTCTGCAAGTAAAAATAACATTTTGGTTTTTATGGCAGAGTTTTCAAAAAAAAATATAGTACCTTTGTCCCATTTAACAAAATTACTTTGGTAATTATCTCACCCTAATTGCTGGTCTAGATATATGTTCTTCACTTTACATTGAATTGTTTTCCTTATTAATTTCTCTTTATTTGTGGCAATTCATTAGCAGCCAATCCACAAGCAGTCTTGTCCATTTCATGGACCTCATTTCAAGGGGCAGGGTAGACCACAGAAAAGGCTATTTTTGACTGATCTGTCCTCGTACCTGAATTTCTAAACCCCTTTTTACTTGTCTCTGAGCTCACATGTCATTTTCCTAGTATTAATGATTCCATAGCATCTTTTAGCTGCTGTTGTGTTGTTTGTATGGAAAAATATGCGTGGGTGTCATTATAGGCAGTCCTGAAAAGTAGCTAGTGTAAGAATTTGGATTCTTGGGGGCTTCTCCAGGTTTTTTATTTCCTGTAAGAGGCCAAACCTGTCCATGAATAATTCATTGATCATGGAGAGGAAAGGCAGGAGATAACACATAAATTTGAGACTATGATAGAGGGAAGGTAAAGAAAATTAGCTTCCAGAAAAAGGCAAGATGTAAGAAGTACAGACTTGGTGCTTCTGACTTCTGCTTTGCAAGGCAGTGTGAAAGACGACAAACAAATATAAGGTGTGGTTTTGGGCAGAGAAGTGTGTGATGAAGCTAGTAAGGAGAGGCAGAGAGCATAGCCTTCAGCAGGTTTTGACATAGAGAAAAGGTAAAAATATTACCAAGGAGGAAAGAGGAAATTTTCACAAGTTTTTAGTAACAGCTGAACAGATGCCTTTGCTAAGGAGTTGTCCAAAAGGGTGTTAAACATAGGTAAGTAAAACTCAAAAGTAAATAACCCTGGTAGAGCCCTTGTGTGCAGGGGAGGGATGGAGGGGACCAAGAAATGATTCCTGGGTGTCAAAAGGATGCTGAGAACTATTGCAGAGCATGGAAATACATGTGTAACTATTTGTACATACACTAAAATTCCTGTATTTGCCCCTTGATCAAATATCCAAAGGTGACAAGATAAAGCACACACCCACAGAGTATCCCTGAGTTCAAGGCTGCGTTATGGTCATGTTACTAATTCACAGAAGTGGCTGTTTGCCAATATTTCACTGACAAAACTTTCCATGATCATATTTATTAGTCCAGGACTTTTTATTTAGTTAGGGGGAAGTCATTGACTTGGGACTCTTTCTGCCTCTGTTCCCTTACCAATTCTATCCTAATTAAGCAAATTTCTGAAAGAGCTGCTGGATGAGCGAGTCATTTAAAAAACTAAGTAAAGATGTCAAAAGTTCTTCTTTAAGCTTGTGACTTCACAGTTAGGTATGTTAAGTGAAACATAAAGCCTGTGATGGAGTCAAGTTTTTGATATTTAATTTGCCGCCAGTGCAGCCCAAGTCTCTCAGCCACTTCTGGGAGCCACTTTTCAGGACTCATCCAGTCCTGTTTGGGCCACTGAGCTGGGGGCATTTTCTGCCTGGTTGCCCCAGCTGCAAGGGCAACAGCAATCTTTAATTTATTACACATTTTCAGTGTAGCTCTGGGTGGACTGAAGACCAAGTGTGATCCCACTTCCAGAAAAGTAGAGCGCTGGGTTGCATTTTGCAGCAAGCACCACCTGCCTCAGGGCTGGGTAAACAGCCTGGCACTCAGGTCACCTCCTCCTCGAGGCAGAAATAAAAGCCATCCATTGGGAAGAAACATCTCTTGAGTTTGCTTAACTTTCTTCTGCTCCCTGAGTTTTGGGTCCTAAACTCTGTGGTGGAAATGACCCAATGCTGGGCCAACCTCTGTGCACAGCCCAAACTGCCTCAGGGAAGGATTGTATCTAGAATTATTTATATTCATGCTTTTGTTCAGTTGGGCTGTAATTAATATTTTCAGTATACCTAGCCAGTGTAGTTCATCACATGAAGAGTGTTTGTGCTTACCTATTTAAAAAAACTGTTTCACCCTTTGGAGAAAAGTCACTGCTGAAGATTCCTTGTGCACGTTCTAATCATATTTTTTGGTAGTGGATTCATCCTGCATGCACTCTGAAAGCAGCCTCTGTAGAGCTCTGTGTACTTCATTTGCAGTGAGTGTTAGGAGAAAATTTCAATGGATTTCAGTAGAAATTTTCAAGGGATTTCAGGAACATCTGAAGTGTAAGGGAAGGGAGTTTAAAACTGGCATGCTATAGGTATGACCCAAAGCTTCTATGACAGCTGTGAGCGGAGAATATCTAGGTGAGAAAACTCATCTTAAAAGGGAGTTAATTTATAAAGAAACATCAGAGATTCATAACTCAAACAATATATTGCTATAACAGTTTTCACAGATGTATTTGTAGTTTTCAGTCTTTTGATTTTGCCATCCATCCACTGTGCAAGTTTTCATAAAAAATTCTTTTAAAATTAAATTGTGTTCTGAAATATGGTTGGAGTTCTGGACCCATTCTCAATTCTTGATTTCTGTGTTAATATGTGTTAACTGTAAGGAAAAGGTCTTTCTTTCCATTTGCCTACCTGCAATTTGCATGCAGTCTCACATGTCTTTAATGTCTATATTTCCCTCCACTAAATAAATCTGTCCTTGACACTGAGCAATCTGATTTTTTCCCTAGATTATGGCCCCGATTTCTCTGAGCTATAGTCCTTGTTAGTTTGGCTTAACTCTATATCTGACAAGAAGTTTGTGAATGTTTCTGTTAATAAGAAGCAGACAGGCACAAGTTTGCTCAGATCTTTAACTGAGAGAAGAGGAATTATGAGAAAGATGCATTCTTAATTCTTCAATCAGAAGATTGGACTCTGGTCTCCCCAGGGAAGCAGACTCACTGAGTGAAGCTGTCAGATGTTTACAGCTCAGCTTTTGAGAGCAGAGGCATATATAATTGAAGTTATGTTTCAAGGGGATCTGTCAAAGTATTTTTGGCATATGGAATAACATTCACTTAGTGAACAATTTGGAACCACTGTCTCTTTCATCCCATTAAACATCCAGATGTTCCACACGTTTATGTTCTTATTTGCAAGGCAGAGAAACACCATTGCCACTGCAGAATAAGGCATGGAAATGGAAATGAGGCAGATATTTGCTGCATGTGTGCTGATTATTTGCTGTCTGTTTGGGGTGAGATAGCAATGCAAATATTTGCAAGGGAGATCGCTTTCTATAAAATTTTTAAAGTTTTGTATGTTAAATTCTTATAATGATCTGGCTTGCCATAAAATTTTATTTCCATATAGGAAGTATAATGGTGTGTGTAAAGAAGACAGAAGTGATACAAAATGCTACATGTGACTTCTAATTAAATGACAACTCTGTTATTAGGGTGATGGATATCTGAAGAAACTGAAATAAACCAGCAAATGTCACTGATAGGCCTGGATCCAAATGGAATTTAGCCAAGACAGCAGTGCTGGGAAATGGTGCATCATCAGCTGAGAGATGATGGCTATTTGAGAAATGAGCTTTGCATCCTCAAATTCCTAACTCATCTCCACAGCTTTACAACTTATGCTCGGGGCAGCCTTCCAGAGGAGATGCCAATGTTTAAAAATTCTGGTGATAGACTATTCTCTGCCTTGTGAAAGTCATCCTGCTTCTGGAAAGTTAAGATGGAAAAACCTGAATTGCATAAGGAAAGTGTAAAATCGCCATCTCAGCTGGCCATCTTCTGAGACTGGTGTTAGTGGGCAGAGGAATAGTGGGAATCAAACTTTAGGACTGGAAGGTCTCCATCTTTTACATGCAAAAAAAAAATAAAAATTAATAATAATGTAATATGATATAATACATAATAACATAATGCAATATAGTAATAGCTGCTGAATGTATTTTATATTTAGGTCTAGAAATGTCAGTAACTTGGATCTGTAGAGTGAAGAGTTTCTGGAGTCAGAATTCTGTCTCTGGTTTTTCCAAAGCTCAGTGGAGCACAAGGCTTAGAGGGTTTTGGCACACAGACGGCAACAGAAGGTTTGATGCAAGGGAGTTTTAAATATAGGGAATAAATACAGCTGAAGCCATCTAACAGTGAAGTAGGAGGCCCTAATTCCATATCTGTTGTTCTTATCTCACCTGAAGAATCCCTTCACTGTACAGCTCCTACCATAACAAATAACTTGACATTTGATATCCTAACAGAGGCTGCGATCTGAAAGTAGCAAAGCTGTTTTCCTGTCTGATATCTGTTTTGACAGCCCATAGAATCTTCCAAACCCTCCATTTTGAGCAAAACTAATCACAACCTAAATGCTTCAAGCCCCAATAAAACTACCTCATCAGAGATATTCTCTTATTTAATAGCCTTCCTGGTAGAAATTTCCACCTTAATTCAGAGCTGAATTTCTCCCCCAACAGCTTTCAGACACTGGATATTCTTAAGGCTTTTTTTGCCCAAATTGGATAATCCATGTTTTTGGATGTTCTTGCATGTCCCACTATCTGCACCATGCAGAAATGTTAAACCAACTGCTCCCAACTCCAAGGAGACTGTTCCATTTGTCAGGATGTACAAAGCACTGGAGGAGATTTCCATCAGTCTCCTGCTCCTCCCATGGAATTGAGTGGGAGCCTGAGGGTGCCTCCAGAGGCTTTGTCCTTGGGCACCTGCTGGGAACAGCCATGCCAGTGCTTTTGTAAAGACAAGAATAGCTCTGCCAGGAAGATTTCCAGGGGGTTGTGTCCTGGCACTGCCCCGAATGTGCCCAAACACACTCCTTGCAGGAAGGAGGGTGCTGCTGCCATCCTGTCTCTGCTGGTGGTAAGGACCTGCAGTTCCCAGTTTCTCCTCAGGTCCAATTTTCAGGATCAAGCTTGTCCCAGAGGGAACATCTCTCTGGGGCCAGGGCTGGCCAGGCCAAGAGCAGGCAGGTGGAGGAGTCTGTTCCTGCAGGGCAGGGACTCATTCAGGGCTTGGCACAAATCTCTGCCAGACAGGAAAGCAGCTCTGTGCTGCTGCTGCTGGATCTCAGCCACTCCTGAGATGCTGCAGGAAGGTCAAGGAAAGAGCCAGGATGTTACTGGGACTGCAGCTGGCCATGGTCATTTTGGATGCTTGACAGCTGGAAACAGCCCAGAGTAGCTCCTTCTCCTCCTCCTCCTCTAATTTTCTGGTCAAAGCTATTTAGCAGACTTTTACTTGATTGGAATTTCTTAGAGGATTAGGACAATCAGACCAGTATATCCAATATTACCTATTTAAGAAGATGATTGTTAGTGGAAGAAATAAATTTTCTAAGGAAGTTCTCTTTCTCAAAGGAAAATATCAATGTCAATCCCTGTAGTCCTCATGCATTTAGAAATAACAATACTAATGGGAAAATAGTGTTTTCTCCTTGTTGCTACTGAGCAGATGTAATATAGAAATCTGACTAATATTTTAGTTTGTATAAAACCAAGCACTAAGAAAAAGAGCAAACTTTCTAGTCCTTACTAATTAAACTTCATCACCATGAAGTGATGAAAATTCACCCAGTGAAAAATAAGGGCAATATATCCTGTCAGAACTGAGCTCCAAACTGATCTCAGCTTAAGACAGTCTGGCAAGGAAAAGTATTTCAGGTGCTGCTTTTCTTTCATGCCAGTGATTACACAGGGCAGAAGTCTTGTTTTAGACTTTGAATCACCTAAGTGAATGTGCAAGACTTCTAAAAATATGTGTATACATGACTTGTGTGTAACTAGAAAACAGAAAGTAATATAAGAAATAGGTTTTACATTTTTCAGATACAGTGTTGGGCACTCATGTATTAGAAGTAGCACAAAATGAAAGCTACTCATTTTGCTCTATGCTAGAATATTTTTACCAAATTTCTCTAGAAGGGTTTTAGTGTAGCCAGTTATGCTAGGAATTCAGAAATTTTAACTTATTGTAACTCAGCTATTTCATGCTCCAGTGGTTCCTGGAACAGCAGGGAGATTTTTATAAATACATGGTGGGAGAGATATTGTACTGATATCTGCCCAGTGAAAATGGATTCCCCATTTGGCTCCCCACCTCTGCCTGAAATAATTGCAGGAAAAGTGAATGGTACTGAAATGCCATCAAGTCTGGTGATCCCCAGAGTGTGGCAGCTTTATCTCCTGCTACATTGTTTAACTCTGTAAACTCAGAATAAAATCAGGAGTGTACTGTCTACAACAGTTTGGAAATAGTCTGTATTTCACAGTTCCTCTGTCTGTATTTCCCAGTTGCTCTCATGCTCAATAAGGAAATATGGCAGTGCTGTTGTCAAAACAATGATGTGATACAGCCTGTTTGGTTGTGCTCAAGTACTAATAAATAAACATACCATTTTTATTCCCTCTGCTTTCCCACCCCTACTGTGAGGTTCAGGATTCAAGGCACTCACGTGTCCAGCTTTACATATTATGTGTCTAAAAAGTTTGGCACAAAGCTACACAAAAGTGAATGCAGAAAACCAGCAAAAAATAAGACTCCTCTGAGTGTTAATCTTATTTTTCTTCTCTTTTCTGGATACCTACAAAACATGAACACCTCTGAGATGCTTTTACTGCAAGTCAGCTTTTCATTCCTCCTCTCCTTCCATTCCTTCCATTCACCTCATCTTTTTTTCCTTCTCTTTTGAAAAGATGGGAGAAGTAAAAGACCCTTTGGAGAGTTTAAAATACTTGGGGTGGTAAAACAGAAAAAACTGAAAATCTTTCTTAGTCCTTGATTAAGTGGAAAAAAAAAGGCAAAACAACTTCTGTTCCACAATTTTGCCATGTCACTGGCAGGACATCTCTCCAAACCTCTAACACAGGTCTTCATGTCAGAGAAAACTTTGGGGATTGGGAAGATTGGCACTGCAGACTGGGACATGTGGATTTTGGTCTGATGGTCATCTCTCTGTTGCTTCCAAGGTGCTTTCAAAAAGATACTTGTTTAGAAGTTGTCTTAAAGCAAATTTATGAAGGTAGTAAAAAGTCTTACTTCTGGAGAAGAGTAATTCCTTGAACACGTTTCAAATAAATTTGGGTCGAATGCCAGTCTCATTGATAGCTCTTTACAACATATAAATAAAATTTGGGATTTTTTTGGCTTAAGAGCTGACATGTTGTAGTGGTTTTGGTTTGTTAATTTCAGATTTTTTGGTTAGTGTATTAATGAGTGTGGTGGTTTAGTGTTGCCTTATTACTAATGTACTTATTAGAATGTATTTATTTGTTTTTTGTGAGGTAGGATTAGAAGAGTGGTAAAGTAGGTTTAACACTTTAAAAGGGTATAAAGAAAAAATTATTAATAGTACTTAAAGAGTATTAAGAATTAGGATAAAATTTTTAGGATACTTTTTAAAATAACTTTTTTATTGGTAATGTAAAGAAATAAAATTTTAGTTAGTTTACTATTTTTAAAATAGTTTTTTAGTTTATTTAGGGAGAGAAGTTTTTTTTTTTTTTTTTTGTTAATTTTATGGAGACTTTTTTATAAGAAAATAGTTTTTTGTGGTTTTTAAAATTTTATGAATAGTAGTTGTTTGGGGAAATTTGGGGAAATTGGGGATATTTTGAGTTAATATCTCACCAGGGGCCTGCAGATGGTTACTTGATTTTGGCTGGGCTTAATAATTTGTGGCAGGAACTGGGGCTGGAGGGGTTGATGGCCTCTCTCTCTTGCCAGTTGGTTGTGGGTGAATTTTAATGGTGGTAAAATTTTGGCTGAGTTGATTTTGCTTTGGCTTTGTGACCACCCCTCTTTTTGTCCAGTAGCCAAGGAGGGGGGTGGCCCAGGGGGTGCCTTAGGAAGGAGGGCTTGGGCTCGTGGCAGGGGCCACCTGGCTGGGCTTTTGTTACTTTTTTTGTTGATTGGAAAAGAAAGAGGAAGTTTTTGGGGTTTCTTTTGTCTTTAACATGTTTTTCACAGAGGCGTGTATAGCTTTTTAGTGGTTGGAAGTTGGAAGTTTTGCATTATTGCTGTTAATAATTATTGCTCTGCTAAACTACCACATGTGCTTTGATTAGTGAGTGGGTCACATCCTTAACTCCACCTTAACTCCATAAATAGTTATGACTCAAACCTGACTACCTTGACACATGCAACTTCCCTTTCTTACTGCTTTTGTGTGCTAATGCGAGCACCAAGACTTGCAGCTCCATCTTTCTGCCCTTATATTGCCACTGTCAATATTCTGCTTGATCCCCTGATCCTCAGATTCTTAATGAGCCAATAATATTTTTGCTTAAATAAAATAGTTGCTTAAAATGCTCATAAAGATGGGTTTGTGATAAGGTTTCAAACAAAGAATGTGGGCTCTGAGGCGGAGGGATATATTGCAACCTGCTCCCAGGGCCACACTCTCAAAAAACTGAATAAAACTTTTAGGACTAGGTCACAAGTTGAAAAGTTCAGCAGTGCTGGCAAAAAAATTAAATCCTATTTTTGTTTGTGTGAGTGACAACCAGAGAATATGTTTGGCCTTATAAATAGATTTAAGCTTCTTGAATCACAGAAATAGCATCTGATGAGATAAGGACCGAAATAAAGAAGATAAGGTCAAGAAGGATTGTACTTTATTCTTTCAAAGTGAAGTAATTTAATTGTTTTAATTTACAAAAAGATGCAAGCAATAGTTTGTTCATTTAGATAATGAAATTAAAACTCCTAATGAAAATCTTGAACATATTTGCTGAACATGTTTAATGTTTTCCTAGCAGAAATGACAGGAATTTCAAATGTTTCTTTAAATGTATTTTTGATAGGTCTATTTTCCCTAGTTCACATAGTATTTAATTGTTAACTCTTCCTTTTTTTTTTTTTCCTTTTGTGTAATTCTTTAGATGGTGGGTGCAGAGATACGCTGAAAAACTGCTATACCACACCACATGGGATCTTAATTAAAGAAAAATAATCTTGTTCTCTTTGCAAACTTTCAAGTTATCTTCATAAAAGAAAGAAGAGTTTTTAATGCTCTTGGCTATGAACTTAGAACTCTCAGAAAAGCTCTTTTTCCTTTCAAATATATTGGAAAAAGGCAAAGCATAACCCCCACCCCACCTTTACAAAGCTTTTATCAAGCTTTTATTTTCAGGTCTTCTCCATTTTTCTAAGCTTTTACGTGCTGCATTTAGGTCAGAATTGTGACTAGTATTGGCCTAAACCTTTGAATTTCCTCTTGGAAATCACACTGCCATTAAATAACACAACCTAATAAAACTGTGTCTTCACTCTTAAAACAATAAAACAATACTTGACAGTACTGAGGGCCCCCAAAAGCTAACAGCAATGAAGATTTGTCCGCATTAATAACATTTGTCTGCATTAATAACTAATGCTATAAAAATCATTTCTTGGAAAACAGGAAAGAAGTAGCCTAAATGAGCAATTAGAATGCCAGTGAAAAAGTATCTTTCCTTCATATCTTTATGGGCTCATTTTCAGGCCATTAGGCTGCAGATACACTTATTTGGCTGGTGAACATTTCACGTTAAAATTCTGAACTTGACGAGCTATTTTTTAAACTCGTTCTTTCTAACTGGCAGTATAATTATGCGAGGGATTATTGTATTTTAATTTATTTTTCTGAAATGATTAGCTTGTGATGCTATAAAACTCATTTATGAGAATGACTGATATTTATAATGTTTTAATTAAATTTGGATTGGGAAGCAAATGGGAAAATTTACATTCAACGTGTACGGTTGTGTCAGACATGTTGGACACTTGTATTTTTATTAGCGTAGAATAATTAGTTGGGGTATTTATGTACTAATATTACCTAATTAACTCAGCAGTGAGGTAATTAATTTAGTTAGTGGCTGTCCAAGAAAAAAAATAGTGTTGTAGTATAGCGAGATGCTTTAATTTCACTATATTCTTCTTGGTTAAATGATTCTTCAAATAGGTATTGTTTCTTAGAAGGATTCAGAGAATATATCTGTTTTCTTGGAGAGAGCTATTTTTGCATTTTACCCGTGATAAAA
Organism: Euphonia xanthogaster; assembly: GCA_034509185.1. Lineage (NCBI taxonomy): Eukaryota > Metazoa > Chordata > Aves > Passeriformes > Fringillidae > Euphonia > Euphonia xanthogaster. Next base: position 5,999,582 of record JAYDZK010000268.1, read on the forward strand.
CAAGGTCCAGTGTAAATCATGCAGAGAAACAGCAGAGGAATTGGATGCTGTTCCTTTTCAAAGGAGCTGTTAGGTAAGGTGTGCTCCATCCATCAGCATCAATTGCAATTATTCCATTGCTTTTAAATTCCAAATGCATTAAAAAAAAAAAAAACCCTTATTGCAACATTGCAACATCAAGCAATAACATATTGAGTGAGAATGTAGGGCACTGAGTAGATATTTAACCAAAACAAAAAAATATTCAACACAATGACTTCCCAAACTATGCATGGTTTTTCCCATTAATTGCTCTTCTATAGACTTGGCCTATCTCCCCCTGAATGGTTGAATGTGTTTTGTGGAGTCCTGTCACAGTAACCACATGTTTAAAAGTCAGGTGTCATACCTGGTCTTTCTGTCAGTTTAGAACCTGAGCACCCTGAGATTTATGTCCTTTAGTTCTTGGAAAAGGTCATTTCCATCCAGTGGCTGGAGTTAAGGGCTGGTCTGTGAATGCCATAAGCCTTGCAGGATGGTGCTTTGGAGTGGGGCTTCTCCCACTTCATTTCTTTCTGTTTAAAGAGTATTAGTTTATTTTCCTCTGCTAAAAATGTGAATATTCATGTTAGATCAGCTCCTACGAGTTCTGTGCACAAAGACTAGTCGAGTAGTAGTAGTGGGTAAGAGATTTTTGCATCAAACGGAATGCAAAAAAAGGAAAGGTTGGGAAAAGCAGCACACCTAAAGGACTTAACAGCTGTCGATGAACTCTGAGAAGTGGTTCTGTGAAAAGGATATGGGCATCCCTGTCTCCCAAGGACATCTGGTCAGTTTGGGGGAGGGAAGAAATACCCACTCAAATGGCTTATTGACTTTACAGGCCAAAAGGTCAGGCCAGAAAGCTGCAGAATGCCCAATTAGACCTAATGTTCTCCTTACAGATCTCTACAAAGCTTTAAAAGAAGATTTTTTCTGTCTTTCCT
>JAYDZK010000268.1:6000646-6017852 GCA_034509185.1 Euphonia xanthogaster
GTCTTTCCTAGCTTCAGCTTTGGTAGCCCTGTCATTGGGAAAGTTGTTGTCCTAAAGGAGCTCTCAGCTCCACACTTTTAATCACTCACATAACCTCTCTTTACCTTTCCTCGCAGATGTTTTATTTTTATTTACCCCGGTGAATGATCCACAGCAGAGCCAGTCTGGCTCTCTGCAGCTGTTTTAAACATCATCCTGTGAGCAAATTGTGTGCTAATGTTGATCTCTGATAGTTCATCATTATCAGAAAATGTTGTCATGCCTTTTTATTTGCAGCTAGCCAGTTCCAAATGATATATATATATCATACTAACTCATGCACCATCACGTCTCAGTGCCTAATTAAAAAACTGATGACTTCATTTCATCAGTGTTTCTGCCAGTCTCTGAAATACCCTCTTTTGTCATTGCTTCACCCAGGAGCTCCTTGGTTGATTCATAAACCTACTGCTAATCTGCTGCTAATCTACAAACTTGCAAGTGAGAAAGTTAAAATTTTTAATTTATTTAGAGGTGGAGAGGCTGTTCCAGGCTGGCAGGATCAATAATTAGGCTTTTCTAACTTGAGCCATTGGGATCTTGTTCATTTTTGTGGGGTTTTGCTGGGATTTTTTGCATACCAGATTTGAGAATTAGCTGCTATCTGAAGTATTTTCACTGTTAAGGTGTAAAAAACAGAAACCAATTAATTCCATAACATTTCTGCAAAGAAGTTTGATAAATCTAGTCTCCTAAATCTTTCATTTGGAGGGTATTTTTTTACCTTATCTGGATATTTTTGCGTTTTTAAAAATTTTTTCTCCCTCGCTCTTTTTTTTCACTTTTTTTTTTTTTTTTTTTAATGCCAGTACTAGCATTTGTCCACATAACGAGGTGAAGAATACTGTAATTTCCCTTTCCTGCTTGTTATTTACCAGGTTATACACAGAAGTCTGAATTAGTAGTCTTCATGGGTTATCCTATTTAATAAGTTGCAGTTCCCTAAGCCATTTCCAGATTTATTTTTCTGGGGTCCTATTCTTTGGATTGTATACTCTACATGCTTTGTTCCTAAAATCCAGGTATTATATTTCAAAATATATATAACATATATTATATATAGATATTTGTATATTATAGAAAAATATATTATATTTATATATTTTAAGAAAATAAAATATATTCATAAACCTCTGCAGAGAATGAATCAAACTAAACAAGTGATCCTTGCAGTACAGCTGATGTATTCTTGACTTTCTGCAGCACTCTGCCAAATTTTGCATCACAGAAAAATTTTAATCAAAATTTCCATTTTTTTTTTTTCCCAAATTGCCTCTGTGGTTATACACAGCTGTGTGCTGAGGCTTCATTCTTAGCTGGGAACTAGGAAAGGAGGGAATCTGCAGACCAGAGCATGTTACCTGTCAGCAAATTATCATCTTCCCTAGTATTGAGTTTGAGAACACAAAATTTTTATGTATTAATTTTAATAATAATGTGATCAAAGACACCGTGTATTATTTATAATCATCTAAAATGCAAGTGTCTCTTGGGCCAATTTTTAAGGGATTTCCATATTCTCTTGTTACTGGGGAAATATCATTACCCCTACTTTATTACATTAAAAATATTATGTTTATTACATAATAATATAGGGGTTATAAATATTTCAGTAATGTAGTGCATGTTTTGCACTGCCATGGAATTAGAGATTGTAGGATTCTCAATTAGTGGCACCTCTAGCCATGGGTTGGGTCTCAAATCCTTTTTATTTTTCCATGCACACATTTCAGAAGTCTTCCTCAATGAGGTCACTGGTTGTTTAGGAAGAATAATACACCTTAGAAATAAATTCTTCAGCATCAGGCTAGAAATAAGAATGATGGGGAGTAATAACAGAAATTGTATGGAAGTCGAATGGAGAATTCCAAATATTTTGTTGACCTGAGCTCTGGAAGATCCAATACCACTTTCATTTCAATGAGTTTTCTGGCCCATTGGAGCTGTAGTTCATTAAGTGTGATCAATACTCTTCCACTGATAATTTTTATACAAGATGAAACATAAATTGAACTAAAAATTCATAATTAACGAAAAAATATTTAGATATCCACATACAAAATACTTCTTTCTCTTTGTAGCCTTTAAAAATGCTTTTCTTCAGTGTCCCATCCCCATTGTGTATCTGGCTGTGCTGGGGGAGCATTCCTCTGCATGTTCCAAAAATCAGAGGCTGAGCAGTGTCTTTCCCAGCGCTGCTGCAGAGCGCAGGACCCCAGTGTGGAGCTGCCTGGTGGTTTTTCCTCCCTCTTGTAGTGGTGGCAGTGGGCTGGTGGCTATAGTAATCAGTGACCCTGACAAGGGGAGACAAATGGGGCATCTGACTCCATGTTCTCAGAAGGCTAATTTATTATTTTATTATACTATATTATATTAAAGAATACTACACTATGCTATACTAAAGAATAGAGAAAGGATACTTACTGAATATTAAAAAGATAATAATGAAAACTTCTGACTCTCTGCAGAGTCCTGACACAGCTTGGCACTGATTGGCCCCTGAGTGAAAACACAGCAGAATCCAATGAAACAATCTCCAAACACATTCCACACAATCAAAATACAGGAGAAGCAAATGAGATAAGAGTTGTTTTCTATTTTCTCTGAGGCCTCTCAGCTTCCCAGGAGAAAAATCCTGGGCAAAGGGATTTTTCAGAGAAAGTGAATGCCACAGGGGGCGGGTGCAGCGGGGGCTGCAATTTTAAATAGCAGTGGTTGACACTTCTTTTAAATGCTTCCAGTAGCACCAGCACATGAACACAGTGACTAAGAGTGCCTGACAATTTCAGTTTTGCTGCACTTACTGCTTAGACAGGTCTTGACTTTCTGCCAATTCAGTTGGAAAAACAGGCTTTATATCCCTTATATCCCTTTTGCCCCATTGGCTTTCCAGATTCTCTTTTTTTTCTCCCCTAACCACACATTTCTTTCTCTCTCAACACTGATTTCTCTGGGGTAGTGGCCACAATCCCCCCTTTCCCACAACTTGTGGCCACCTGTGTTGTCTCTGCAGTTAAATCATTAAGATATATACTAAGAAAACAGGAGAGAAAGACATAATTACAACATTAAATGATCTTTTGCCTTGGTATTTTTTTAATAAAAACATCTGACTTGAATCTTACATGCAATTGTTTGGTACTTCTAAATATTGAGAGTGAAGTCAACCAGTCCATTAACAGCCTCCAATGTGACCCTGTCCCCCTCTCTGGTGCCATGAATGTGGTATTTCTGTGTTCCCTCAGCCTGTTTGGATGACAGAGGAACTCCCAGAGATGAAAAGTCAGGATTTAAACTTTTACTGATTCCAGGCATGGTGTGTGTATAAAACAGACAAAACTGTCTAAGTTATTTGTTGAATAAAACCGCATTTTATCAAGAAAATAAAGGGCAAGTTGAGAACCAAGGCTGAATTTCTCACTAATTCATCATAGCGCCTTTTCAAGTTTAAGCCCATGAGTGTCTGTAAATATTCTAATTGTTACTGGGAGGAAATAAAGTTACTGAAGTAGGTCAGAGCACTTGAGCTCCTGGGTCCCAGCTCAAATGGGCAGCTAGCAGGAATTGTAGCTCTTCACAAGCTGCACTAAAAGGAGTTGCTGATGTCAACTTATTTTTAAATAGTCGAGTATGCACAGTGCAAATCTCATTATCTCTTCTGTTCTGCTTTCTGGGACTACAAAGGCTCCCCTGGCACTGGGGGTTGAGTTATCTCTTTGCTTGGAATGATGCTGCCAGGTCTGGGCTGGTGATGGACTGGGTGTTAGAGAAATTATGCCACCTTTTCATGTTCTCCAGTTTGTTGATGGCTTTTTAAATCTCTTTATTGTTGACTTACAGTGACCCATTGGCAGAACATTTGTGAGACATATAGATGTGTCATTTCACCGGGTAAATTGATAGCTCAGGGTTATATGGGGGTTTTTTGTGAGTAGTTTTTTGGTGGTTTTTGTGGATTTTTTTTTTTTTTTAATATGTAGGGTTGGTTTTTTAGGTTTTTTTGTTTTGTTGGTTTTTGTTTTTTTGGTCCACATGCATCAGTTTTTTATTGTTAAGGAGCAGTTAAAGATTTAAGATAGGATAGTAGGAAAAATACCAAAGGAACCAACATAAGCTCCCCTCCCTACAGATTGCACCAATTTCTGAGCTTTCATGGTTTCTTTTAAATCAACAGAATGATCGTTACTTGTGTCAGAGGCACAGTTCTCAATATGGATGTTTTCTAGAGGAAGGTTTTGAAGGGGGAGCAGAATCCACAACAGCTGATCACAGCATGAGGGGTCAGTTGCTAAAATTCATTTTCCTTTGTCAACCAAATACCTTCTCAGGTCTTCTGTAATGAAAGAGTGAAAGAACAGAGTGTACCTGAGGGAGCATTGTGGAACCTATAGAAAGAATGGCTGCTTATTGGGGAAAAACCAGTTTTAGAGTAAAAATGTCTCAACTATTGGTACTCTATAATCAGTATGTTGCGCAATAGCCTACAAACTGCCCTCCGGCACAGAGAATAATGAATACAAATGAGATGTTCATAGCGAAGAAATTTATTATCATCACTCTTTTGAAATGGCTAGATGTGGCTCCCCATTTGCTATGGTTTTTTAAAATGGTCTACTTTCTAGTAGCAGTGATAAAAGGACATTAAAAAAACCTAATAGGAGTTTTAAGAGGATTTTTGTAATATTTGTAATTTGTCGGAAGAAATCTGCTGGGAGTGCCAAGATAATTTGGGCAACACACTTAAAGAAGCTGTCTAGATTCTCTTTTAGGATTTCCCATCCCTGAGGGACACCTACACCAATTCTGTGCTCAGTCCCTCACTACTGTCAGCAGATTTTCTTCCCCACAGGACATTCTCCAAAGGATGGATGCAGGATGAGAATTTCTTTGGACAGGCACAAGAGAGACTCAAACAACATTCCACTACCTGGAGATTTGCAATCTAAGTCAGCTTTTAATCATATATTGACTTGAACATTTCCACTCCATTAATAAACAATTAAACCTCCAGGACAGTCTGGTCTTCAAACACATCAAAACTGAACATGAATTTCACATGTTTATATACATTTTTCTCTGGTGTTGCAGCTATGCCCCAGTTTGGAAGGTACTATTTCATGTTACCCTGGATCAGGACAAAATTGTGCTTTACAGCTCTTTGATTTTGAAATCAAAGACTTTTCTGAGAGGTATATATTGGATAGTAGTTCACATTAAAGTTCAACCAGAGTTTTATGGAGAGTAATAACAGAAATTGTACTGAAGTAGAAAGAAGAATTCCAAATATTTTATTGACCTGAACTCTGGTAAATTCAATGCCAGTTTCATTGCAATGAGTTTTCTGGCCCATTTGAGGCTGTAGTTCATTAAGCATGATTAATACTTTTCTACTGATAATTTTTATACAAGATCAAATATATATTAAATTGAAATAAAAATTCATAATTAACTGCACTGTCAGTTCAGAAATCTCTGACTATAAAACAAAGCCTGTGTCTTTTGTTGTTAAATTTATATGAACAGAAACAGCTGCACTGGGTTACATTCAATTTATGTCTTATTCTCAAAAGGACAAATTTTTATATAATTTAGTTAAGTTTGCTAGTAATATTTGATTTTTCAGGTTTTTTTTCAGTGTAAATGAATTCAGGTAAAAGACAGCTAACACTGGCCATTCTTCGATCTTCTGGAACTCATTCCAGTAAGAACTGGAGTTGCAGTTTTGAAGCTGTTAAAAAACCACTAATTTTTCTGTGCAAATCTCTGCCTGTATCTGGAGCAACAGTTAATTCTGATTAAAGATAATTAAAGAAAGACTTAAAGTTACACTTGATTGATTTTTTTTTTTTCCAGCTGCTTTTTGTATTTGGGTAGTCTGAGGACCAGAGGAACAAAGCTCATTCACAGCTCTTCAGCATATTGAAAATATTGTCAAATTGCACACCAAATTAAACCAGAATATTGCTGAAGGTTCCTCCATGCATTGTTCCTGAGATCAAATGGAGATCTCTTTGTAGTGGTAGAGAAGAACAAAGATGCCTTGTTGTACCTGTACTGTAAATAATAATAATAATACTTGTGCTCTGTATCCATCCTGCCTATCCATGTGGTGTGGCAATAAGGCATTCAGAAACACTAGAAAAATACTAATAATAAAAAATAAAAATAATAAAAATAAAAAATACCAGAAGAATTACTTTCAGTCACATACAAGGCAAAATGTTGTCTTCAATAGAATGGAAATAGGTTTTTTGATGGAAATGTTTTGCATGCTAAATGGAATCCTAGAGGAGGCTGACAGAAACATATTCTAGTTAACATTTGATAATAACTGTAAATGAAATATTTAATTATGAGCATAAGACAACAGCTATGTCTGTAACCTTTTTGCAGCTGGGTTGATATCACTTTTCCTATCCTTGACAAGAAAATTGTGTTGCTGAAGTGTGATTATAAAGCTGTTGAGTGTCCTTTGTTTTTCAGTAGCACTAGCTTTATATTCAACAGTTGAATACAACTGGATGAGATTTGCTGCAATTCCAAGCAATACTTTCCGTTATTTCTTCCCATGTCACAAAATCAAGGTTTTATTTTGAGAGTTTAGAATATAGTAATCTATATAAAGCAAGATGGAGGTTTTAGGGCAGAGGCTGGTCCTTCTTCTTCACCCTCTTTTCCATGGGTTTGAGTGGTTTTGTGTAATTGGATAAAAAAGTCCATGTTGCAGGACACAAGGCATTAGTTATTGGGTTAAAAGTGAAAATAATTTAGGTGTCATTTCTTAATTGGAGAGTTTTTCCTTAAAACGCCTTGTAGGGATAGATATGGAGCCGTTTTGTAGCTTGTTAGTGAAGTGCTGCAGAACTCAGGGTTTGTAAGTCTGTGATATAGATAAGAATTAATAAACATCTGAGTCCGAACACAAAATATTGCCTTGAGCACTTTCAATCCTGACCCTGACAGATGCAGAAAAGAAGCCAAGAACTGGCACATGGGGTTGTTTCTCTTAGGGTGCAGGACTTTGTATTTCTATTTTTTTAACTTTACAAAGCCCATTTCTCCAGCCAGTGCTTCCCACCCATGTGCTGTCTCTCCCCATCCTTCCCACTGTGCGGCAGCAGGGATGGGCCAGCCACTCCTGTCCCTCTCAGGATTGTATTTTCCAAGCACCTAATATTCTTTTTCCAAGCATGTAATATTTATAGAGTACAAAATATTTCTAAAGGATGGAAAAGAATTACTCATACATTTTAGAAATTGGTTGTGGTGGGAGAAAAACATCTAAAGGCCTTTAGGAACACTGCTGCAGTTTGAGCAAGGTAATGTCCGGATGGCAGCTCAGTTTCAGAATTAACTGTCAGCTACGTCTTCCTTCACTAAAATGCCATTGTTTTGGTCTTGACTGCCTTACTTTTCATAACATCTTAGGGTGTTCATACCTCAAAACCCAAAAGTTGTTAAAAATATGACTATTTCCACAGAAAGTCAGTTAGCAGTCTGAAAATACATCAGGTGAAAGACTTTGATTTCCTTGTTGAAGATTTTTTAAAATTATGTTTAATTGTTCCACTTTCACCTCACACTCTTCAGAGTATGAAAAAGAGGCTATTCTGGTTTTATTTCTCATTCCACAAAGAAAGTAATTTAAAGCAAACATGGTTGCAGTTTGTACAGGCCATCTTTAGTTCCCAGGAAGAGAGGGGCTGCTCACACATGAGAACAGTTTACATTTAGTAGGCTTGTGTCCTCCTCTGGTACAAGAAACCCCAGGGAGGGCACTTTCAGAAGTGCTGCTGTGGAGAAGATAGTTTCGGGGTTTTTGGAGGTGCATTACAGATGTGTTCAGTGGCTGATTTGAGGACATGTCCATTAAAAGTTTTTCACCTATGCTGCGTGGTGAAGCTTTGTGCTCTCCTAGTGTGTCATTTATGTGAGGCAAAAAATGATCCTCAACCCATCTGCTCCCTGCAGCTGGAATTTACTCAATTGATCAGTACAATTGAAAAAAAAAAAAGAAAAAAGAGGGCCATCAAAATCCCCAAGGCCCAATTACTCTATCTATCCAGTGTCTCTGAGGTGAATTAATGGAAGCTGTTAGTGACAAAAGCTGAGAAATCAGCAATAACTCCAGGCAAAAACTGTCAAACCTGGTCACTCCTTGAGGTTCCTAAAGGAGCTCTGGCATCCTCAGAGTGGAAAGAGCCTTGTGGGGGCTTAGGAGAGTGTAGCAACCCCTAGATTTAGCAAATAACATATTTCCACGTGCAGAACAGAATAAAGGGAAAACCTCTCACACCAGCCAGCCTTTCTGCAACAGCTGGAAAATTTTTACCATTACTTTGATTTATAAACATTTTTCAGAGTACTGTCTGTGAGTGGTGGCTCAGTCCATATGGATGCACAGCATCTTCCTGCAGTTTTTTTGTTGTTGGAAAGCAGCCTTAGTTCATTGGGGTGTTTCTGGAATGCTGTAACAAACAATAAGGGATTGTAAGAGAGCAGTCTAATATAATGTAAGAACATAATAAACACTATAAAAATCAACATTGCAGTTAAGTGACTGCTGAACTTAAACCCCGCAAATAACTGAAATCTAGGGTCATGGCAATTCTGAAGAAAAATGCCCTTAAATGAAGCCATGACTTAAAAAATCCCTATAAAACCTAATTTGGGTTGAATACAGCTAAAATCAACCTCAAAACCTTGCTACTCTTTCAGTGTTGGGTTACAGTTTTGAATGTGCAGGCAAAGAACATTCCGCACAGAAAGAAGAATAAAGGGGGTATAAAAGGACTTTAGGGGATGTTTGCAGTCTTTCAGTCTTAGACCTATCAGGGCTCAATGTCCCTGAGCTGTGTTATGGTCAGAGGAATTATGCAAAGTCACAGGATCTGCTAACAAGTCAGATATTTTTTAACTCAGCGTATGGCTGATGGTTTATTTTTTCCACTCCTTTGGTTTTTTTTATGTTTGGTTTTCTAAATTTTTTTTTTTAATTGGGAGGTTTATTTCATTTTAATGCATGCCTCATCACTAATGCATTTTAATCTTTGCTGCATCATCTGGGAAAAATAGAATATAAAAGCTGTGTAAATCTGTTTATAAACATGTTACTGACCACAGCTCTTTGCCAAGGGGGAAGCATCCAAGATGTTTTAATTGACAGCCCAGTTCAAGCACACATATCTCATTTGTGGAGATCTCTGTGTGTGAACAGCACTGCCATTTATCCTCACTGCATCCATTTTCGTCATTATAGATTGGGACACACATGGATGGTGGGTACAGTGAGCTGAGCAGGCAAAGTGTGCTCATAAACACAGTGCACAGCAATAATCAATGTTCATTTTCACCAGCCACGTACAACCTAATCAGTCGCAGAGCAGAACAAAGAGGAGCTTGTGCTCTGTTACTCAGGAATGACCAGCTGGGAAAAAAAAAAAAAAATCTTCAGTGGATTTTAAAAAGGTTGGAATAAAGAAGAATCTAGTTGAAGGGTTCAGCTATTTTTTTCTCAGACTAAAAGAGTTGAAAGCTTTTTACCTTTCTTCTGAGAGCAGAATGATTTGGAGTCAAATGAGGGAACTGAATATTTAAAAACTGTCAACAAAACACATCATTGAGCATGCACACATTTGTTAGGATCTATGAATGGAACTCATTTCCTATTCAACGTCCAACCTGATTTTTTTCTTTTAAAGCAATTTAAATGTGATAAATCATGGTGTCTGGGCCAACAGGGTAAAACAGTTTTATTTGTTAATGGCAGAGGGATGCAGTACAAAATTTTCCAATATGAAAACTGTGAAATACTTTTTTCAGTAAGATTTTTACTCATAGGAAATCTGTGCTCTCAACTGCAGAGTTCACACATCTTTTTATTTAACTAGCTCATTCTCTATGGGACAAATTTTCAGGTAGATTTCCATATGCTTACATATAACCTGACCATACAAATAACATTATTTACACGGGTATAAACTCCCCATTACTGCAAACATGTCAAGAAAATTGACTCTGTGGGGTTAAGTACTGAAAGCATTATTTCTCATCAGCAGAAGTCAAGAGCAATTTTTTTTTTTTCCACAAGTAGGGGTTATTCAAAAACCCCAGTCAGAAATGTGTTTGGCACCACTTGGATATGGATATACGAAATTTGGCTGAGGACATATGAAATTTGGCTTGGTTGGCAGGGTGCACTCTTCGTGCAAGGCAGAGCTACATGCTTCTCAAAAACCCCACAGAGCTTCCAAAGCAAGGCCACTCTCACACCTTCTCCTTGTGCATCATTCAAATTGTGTGTCTCCACACTATTTAGATGCATAAAGAGACAGAAATGGAGCTTGCTTTTCAGTCATGCATAATATAGATAATCATCCTGCCTCCCACAGTCTCTTTTGCATGCTATTTAAATGAGACTATTGCCTACTTTTTAGTCAATTTTAAGCCAAAATATCTAGTGGCTTAATAACAGCTGCTTCTCTTTAAAATGCACTTAGAAATCCTGTTTAGGGTGCTAATTTGCTTAAGGATGGAGCCAAACTACATTTTCTCTTTAATAAGAGCTCTTTTTGCATTTTAATCTCCTCATCAACAGTAATAAGCTATGGATATATAGAGGCAGGGTAGTGTTTTTAAAGAGGGGGCATTCCTAAGTACTTTTTTGCATGATTTTGTGAAATGTGTGAAGCATTTTAAGATGCTCCTCCAGCATCTCAAGTATTTTAGCTCACCCAGTCCAAAAAGCCTGACTCACTGTGACATCCATGGGCCATTGGATTAGTGACTGAACTCAGAGAGGCCTAAAATAAACAGGCAGCCCAAGACAGCCACATCAATGTCCAGAAGCACAATATTTGCATTTCCAGTAAACTGGAATATTCATTCCACTTCTGTGGGGCTGTTCTGTGGTGGGGCTTTTTTGTTTGCATGGTTGTTTTCCAAAATAGTAAGACAGTAATGGCTGTCTTCAACTCCGGGAAAATTGGCCAGGCAAATGAAAGAGCCCCAAATTCAGGCAAGGCCCCCAGTGTTGCAAGAAGCCCATGATTCCCCAGGCTGCTCATCTGGGCAGCTGCCTGTGGTGGTTTTATATGGGAGGTATTTATAGAAATAATGTAAAGGTTTTAATTATTAGAAAGTTGTATATGTTTTTGTGAAAAATATATGTTAAAGATGAAAAAATCAGAAAATTGTTTTAAATATAAAAATTAAATTTTTAAATCTAAAACCAATACACTATCAATTATCCAACACTAAACTCACCACACTCATGGATACATCAACCAAAAAAATCTCAAATTAACAAACCAAAGCCACTACACTGCCACAGCCAGCAGGCAGCTTGGACAGCCAGAGGATCAACCTCATTTCAACTCCATGGCAGGGAGCCAAACAATCCTAAAAGTCATGGCTGGAGTGAGGGGCTGAGTCCCTGTTAGGAGCATATGCAGTGTGCCTCTGGGTTTGTCAGGACTTTAAGTAGCATCCCTGAGGAAATTAAATGAGGTCCCAGCTTCCCAAGCAGCTTTCTAGATGGCAAACAGAGTGAATTTCCAGTGGAAATCTGCCCGAGCTTGGAAGGAATTAATCAAAACAAATATGTATTTCTACAATCTCTTTTGATTCCAGCAAATTAGCATTGTTTCACTGGAAAATTGTCATCCAGGTGTTATGATATTAACCCTTGATTTATTCAGTGTCTTGGACAGTTTTCCAAAAAAATTTCCTGTTCTGCTGTGAGCAACACTTAACAAGGAATAACAGGCTGCACTACGAAAGGATAAGATCTTACTTTTACATGGCTTTGATGTACTGCCTTAATCCAAATGTGCTCTTCTTCTCTCTCTTCTCTTTCTGCTCCTGTCTCCCTCAGTGTTCATGGCTCTGGTACAGGAACTTGTCACTCCTGACAGCAGCACGTGGTTGTGGCTTAGATGATGCGGGGAAACCTTGTGTTCATTGTGCAAGTGTCTCACCCTTTCTGCCCCTCCCAGTTTCTGGTGTTTAACAGCACAAGGTCTGCTTTGATGGGCTAGGCTGGCTGAAAATCCTTCTGTCCACAACTGGGAACTGCTGACCAGTGACTGAGGAATGTGGTGGGGGAATAAGGGACATAGAGAAGCTTCCTCTGCAGGAGCAGTGGTTTGGGCACCCCATGGGCTGCCTGCAGATGACCCGAAACCCACAGGAGTTTAACCAGAGACCTAGTCAGGGACTAAGGATGACCAAAGCCAGGTTCTGTGCATTGAAACACACATTGTGTGTGTCTCTCCTGCTCTTTGGTGGTCGCAGCCTCGTGCATGAATCCCCAAACTGGCTTTAAAGTTGGTTGCCTCTGGCAGCAAAGAAATGTGCATAAACTAATTTATCCTGCAGAAAGAAACCATCACCTGCCCCTCAGCTTAAATCCTGTTGGACAATCAACAGGGACAAAGCAAGGGAATTAGGAAGGAACTGTGTTGCCATACCTACAAGGCCATTAATTCCTAAATGGTTTCACATATAGAAACCTTCTTTTATTTCCGCTATACCAAGCATTATTGATTTTTGCTGTTGCAGCAGTGCCTTAAAGACCTGACCAGTACCTCTAGGTACAGATGTGTTATATTTTTATAGGCATGCATGACAGAGATAATCCATGCCCTAGGCAGCTATCAAGTGAAAAAGCAACAGGATGTTAAAAATAAATGGGGAGAAAAGGGGAATAATGAAACAGGAAAACCTGCACATGAACCAGTAGACAAGAATAATATGGAAACAAGAAGATGAAGTTGCTATTCCTCTCATACAATGTGTGAAATTAATTAATGTTAATCACTGCAGTATTATGGGATGAAGCAGCGATTTTAGTGCTTAGGATGTGAATTTTTCAGTAACAAAAGACCTGCTTCTTCTTGCATCAGGCGTACAACAGGTCGCTGTAGACCAAATACCATCTTGTTAATGTACCCATGCTGGGGTGTTTTCATCATGTTTTGGGATATGCATTAGCTCAGGCAAGGTAGTAGGGATAGCATTTTTAATGCTATTGGAAGTATCTAAAACAAAAAAGAAGGAACTCACATTTTATTCTGCACTGCAGCACATACTCTGAAAAGCCTGCTAATAGGAATGAGGCTCCCCAGATAAAGGCAGTGGAATTTATCAGGGTTAATTCCAGCTGACAATATTGGTTTGATAACCACTACATGTGGCATGTTCATACAAGCCTCCCAGGTCAGATCCACTCCTCCTGGAAATCCCTGTTCCAGTTGTCTTTGTTCAGCAGCAGAGAGAGATCTGCACCCTTTAAACTTCTGTTCTTACTCTGCCTTAGACCACTGGCATATTGATTTTCACTTTTGGATCTCATTTATTCAATTAGTGTAATTGCATATGAATATTTTTTCTTTGTCTTCTTTGTCTTGTATTAATATTTCTTATTTTTTCTGCAATGTTGCCACGACTCAGTCACTTGGGAGCCCTGGGGGTGTCTGGGCCTGAGCTCTGTGACAGCACAACCTGAGAGGGGTCAAGGCAGTCAGAGAGTTGGATCAGTGGTGGCATCCTCCTGCCTTGGAGTGCCATCCCATGAAAATGCTACCAAGAGTGATAAGAGCCCATTTCTAAGGCTCAGTTATCAGTCTTGTGCCTCACAGTGTGAGTATATCTTTGCACCTCTGTTTCATGCACGGATTATCTGTGGATTTAGGATCTGCAGAAACTAGACCAGGACTTGCAGATCTGAACAGATCTTGTATATCTGTGGATACACAAGCTGCATCTTTATATTTTAGAGTAGAAAATCTTGATGTTCACTGATTCAATGTGTTCATTGAATAAATTTATTTTTTAAATTATTTCTTTAAAAATCATACCTACACTACTTATGTCTCACCTGATAAAAAGACTCATCTTCCAGTTTTCATGCATGCTATTTTCCATGCCCCCATAGCAAAACAAGGAATTTCTTATAAATGTTCAGTTTGCAAAAAAACCCCTTGCTATAATAAATAAAGGCAAATACTTGAATGAAGACGTTTGCAGTTCTTTCATGAAATATAGTAGAAAGGAAGTCGAGCATTTTCTATTCATTATTGTTAGAAATACCATTGTGTGTGTAAACAGCGCCCTATTTATACAAACAATTCAATAAAAACACTCACATATGCTGTAATTCCTGATAAAATTACGTGTTTATGCTACACAGCAGATTGGCTGAATGCATGTTGGAAATTACAGCACTTTAACTGCAGGTTAAAATGTGTTATTAAAATTTTCATTTTATGTTTTGTAGATGAAATAGCTGAATTATATCAGTAGTACTAACTTTTAAATACTATTAATGGCTAGTGCTCTGTTATTTCATTAAACAAAGATCTGGTTCTTCTAAAATCATCTCTCAAGCTGTTAGGATGGTTATTTTCTTTTTAAGGCAATGTGTTAGAAGTACTATACTGCATGTTATTCTGCACAAGAGCAGCTGTAATTCAAGAGTCACTTCTCCATTCCCCAGACAATAAGAACTTTATGACAAGAACTTTGCCTCACAGATATGTGAGTATAATGAATAAATGACAAGTTCTTACCAGATAACAATATTATATTCTTTATTGTGCTTGGGCCCTCACTTACAAAACAGCCAAAAAATGTCAAACACTTAGATAAATAAGCTCTTACTGAATTTTAGTTCTCTGGAATCCTGAACACATTGATGAGAACAAGTCCTTTACCTCCAGGAGATAAAATACAGCTCACCCCTGAGGCAGCGTTTCAGAAGCAATATGTGGATGAGAAGATAAGGCTGCAGAAGGTGTTAACCAGTTCCATGCTAATTGATTAGCTGCCATTGCTGAGAGGAGATTGTCCTACAGACCCCCAGTCATCAGCTCCCTGCTAAGCCAGATGGAAATCAGCGGGGTGGGGGTGAATTCAGTAGGGGATTATTCCAGGTGTTTTGTTTAACAAAATGACTCCTGAAGTTATTATATATTCCAGAAGAAATTGTGCTCCAAAGATGAAAAAGCAATTGATTATTTTCACTGAAGTTCTTTTAAGAAAAGCTATCTCCCACTAAAATGGAAAATCCCACCTTCCAGCATTGCAAGCCAATAGCGATCTTGGACTTCCTTCAACCTCACCTTATTAATAGCAGCAACAGCTTGTGGTGATTTTAAAAACTGGGTTTTCCAAGGCCAAATTACTTTAAGGCATTTCAGTTTCACAGCCTGGAAAAACATAATAAATACTGGAGGTTCTACAAAGATGGGTCTCTTGCTTCTCAAGAGAGCAGAGGTGCATCCATAGGCCTTATGTTAAAATACAAGCAAATGTAAATTTTAAAGTGAATATAACAGTGATTCCTGTTAGATGTGTCTTCTGAGACTTTGTCTTCTGTGAGATCTGGAAGTTATACTAATAGATGGCAGCATGTCCCACTGCAACTGGCTCTCCAATTGGGAGGCTGAAGACTATTGTGCCTTTTTCCCAGTCTCTATCTTGAATGGTCCTTTTTTGACTCACGGAAATCCATAGCTATATATTTCCCAGGTATCACTTTGAACTAAATGGATCCACTATTTCTCTCCCTTTCAAAAGTTTCTGAGACAGATGTCAGCAACAACCTCAGTCCTTCTCTAAATTTTTCCTTTTTCTTCTTTTCCTCTCTAAATGAATCAAAGTGAAATCATTTTTGCAGCTCTTCAGAATATCCAGATGTGGCCTAATAAAAGGGAGAATAGGATGTGATCTTCAAGAATCTGCCATAACTCTTAATCTTCTGGTTACAAATCTCTTTCCATTTCATACATCTACCTAGATGGTTCTTTGATCTTGAAATACCATGGGTGACCACGATGTGGAACCTGACCATCGAAAAGCACAAAAGTTGCAAACACTTGTGAGCTGCTTAACACATCCATCTTATTTTCTTAGGCTTGGAGCCCAAAATGCTCCAGGAACTTTTCAAACACAGAGATAGGATCCTGCCTTTGACTTTGTGACATTACTAGCAAAAATATCCATGGCATTTTGTTGATTTGTTTGTCTCAATATAATCCCTCTTTATGGTATTCATCATAAATCTGTGTGACTGAAATTTGTATTCACTGCAAAGCTCTTTTTTCACCTTCAAGGTGTAGTTCTGGCATAAAAATCTGTGAACGTGGCCATGAAAACTTACTGAATGTCCTTTTTTCCCCCCCTAGCATGTTAATGGATTAGAATGAGAAATCATGATGTTCTAATTTATTTTTTTAATGATTATGCTTCTGATAATTAATTCATAAGTCATTTCTAGGCCCTAGAGGCTCCCATGACACATCAGAGCTAGTGTTGTTGTTAAGATAATGGAATTAAGTGGAATGTAGGTGGTAGAGATTCTGAAATGCTGGCACTGTGAAGGTTACATGAAGCCTCCTTAGGGCTGCAGAGTGATGGAGGCCCTAAATATCTCCCCCCTTGTTTGCCTGAGTAAGCAAACAGATGCAAACCCAAAACATGCAGAGTTGGATGTAAGATTGAATTAAGAACTCCCTGCTCAAGACTAGTAAGGGATCACAGAAAGAACAAATGCTTGACCTCTTGTCTTTAATAACAAAAGTTAGATTCTGTCCTCAAAAATGCAGATAAATATTTAAATCTGAAAGGAAGAGTTTGACCCAAAAGAGAGTGGAGTACATGGTTAGCATTTATCTGAGGCTTGCTTCTCACTGTCAGTCCATGGCTGGAGAAAGGAAGTGATCAGGAAACTCTGCTAGCCAGATCCTTGCTGTTCTGAACATGGCTGCAGGGGAACATCACCACAAGAGTGAGGAGATGTCTCAGCTCAGCTCCAGCTGCAGCCACACCTGGCCAATGTGTACATGCAGACACTGGTGGGTAATGTTTTCTTCAGTTGGCCTCTCAGGGGTCACCACCGTCTTGGTTTGAAAGGACAGGTGTCTGCTAAAGAAGGCAGGAGCCTCCCCTGAAATGGAAAATGTAAACTCCCTCTCTCGCTGAATTATTACAGTTTTGAAATTAAGGGGTTCTCAGGCAAGGATATAGGAGCAGGAATAGCAGTCATTTAATAGGAAAATTAAAAATACAAATTCAATTGTACAAAAATAAAAAAAAAACACTGTCAGAGTCAGAACAGGAGCTGACCCCCTGTGGGTCAGGGTGGTGGCACAGTCCCATTCCATGG
>JAYDZK010000268.1:6017952-6043495 GCA_034509185.1 Euphonia xanthogaster
GCAGTGGGCAAAGGCTGCTGTGGTGCTCCCAGGGTCAGATTGTATCCAGGTAGGAATGCTTGGCTCCTCCCCTGGGCGGAGCATCTCCCCACGAGATGATGGAATTTTATCAGCCATGCAGGGACACTCAGTGGCCATGAACAGGAGAGATCTCCTGGAAGGAGGATGGGCTGTGAAAGAGATGATAAAGAAAAAACTGCCCAATGAACAGCAGAGAACTGCCCCACCTCTGACAGATGGGAATAGAATACACACCCCCTTTTCCAACCTAGGATAACCACTTTGGGTTCTTCCTGGCCTTTCCCTCAGAGTCCAGCAGTGTAGGACAACAAAGGTTGGAAAATGGTCCTTAGAAAATGGTTTTGACTGATCCTAACACATTTTTCCACAAACACATTTCTAGTGTTTAATCAGCAAGGCTCAGATTCAAAGTCAAGACCCTCATGGCAGCTATTTTGTTGTTGTTTTCTCATTAGCCTAAAACTTCTGCTCCTTCCCTTTGTCACCTCCTTTCCATTCTTTTGAAGATGAATGCTGGGAGGAACAGAAAAAGACTTTCAGAATGACAAAAGTAGTTGGAAAAAAAATATAAAACGAAATTTCAGCCCACTATGAAGTTGCCCTTGCACTGCACTTGGGTTTTTTTGGCAGATACACAGAATCAGAAGAAACAACGGCCACAAATTTTATTTGGCTACTTTTCAATTCTGCACATTCAATTAAAAAAGAAAAACTTACAAAAAATCTATAATACTTTGTTCTCTGTTCAGCCAGGTTAACAGTGGCCAGTAGCAGAGAAACTGAAAGCGATTACCTGACCTGGAACTGGTGGACAGTTTTATCATTTGTGGTCATAAAGTTTCTATGTCACCAAATGTTTCATAGAATTATATAAATATTTTTAATATCTGATACTTCATGTACGTGTGAAAGAAACAATATACAGTGAAGTCCCAAGATATTTTTTCATTAAGTTTTTCCTAAAATCACCTCAACAGAACATGGATAAACCTGAACCTTCCACATTCACCAATGTATTCTTGTTTCCTCCTTCCATTGCCTAGAGTGCATATTTGCAATGGATTGTCATGTTTTTGTTTTTACTGATTATAATCTCTCCCTGGAGAAATACCAGCCTACCTCTATGCTCCATATTTTCCCAGATGCAGCATAAATGTGGTCCTATAGACAAATTGCATACATATATCAGAGGCCAAAAAAGCACCTTCTCCTAAGATCCAATCCCTAGTCTTTAATTAAGGTGAGCATTTGATTCAGGGCTTGTCTTTGCTATTGAAATAAAAAATCAGTAAAGCAGTCTCTCAGGCTTTTAGAAAAGAGACAGAAATAATCTTTGTACAGTCCCTGCTGGTCTTTTTAGTAAGAATCTCCCAAGAATGCTCAGCTAGGACCCACTTCAAGGAAATGATGCCCTTTATCATCACACTGAAATGTAAAACATTTGGGAAGTGTGGTGATATTTTCATCAAGAAATTATTGTAGGAAATTCTTTCGTTAAGGAATTGTGAATTAGCTTGTTTTCCCTGCTCAGATGCTGAAGTTTCATTTATTTGAACACTGCCTTTAAAGCAGCTATTAGGAAAACAACAGGACTACTCATCTAAAATAAAATACTCAAAAAGTAAATCACTGCTGACACCAAAGTGTATTTAAAAGCAGCTGTAGTCAATAAGATGGTTGGATTTTAGTTCACAAAAATGAAAGGCATGCACCCACATGGGAACAATAATGCTGTATGATTTATTGAAGACTTGTGTAGAACAAAGCAGCAGAAATGTGGACCTGAAAGTAGAAAAAGAAACTGTAAATGTTTAAGGCTTTTTCTAATTTCTTGTGGAGCCATAGGAAGCAGTGATTAAGAGAAGTCTTTGAGAAGATTGATACAATTGGGACTGGTTGGGAAGAGATAGGCATTCAGAGCAGTTTAGAGATTCCTGCCCCTGGAAAATTTACAAAGAACTACAAATAAAACAGGTGGAAAGTAAAAAATCCTAAATTACTTCAGAAGTCTGATCATATCTTATAAAGTGTTAAATTCAGATTCACCTGGTCATGCTTATAGCATGTAGCACATTCCTCAAAAAGAATCATAACTTTTGTGTAATCCAATCATTTCAGAATGAAACTAACATTATTCATGAACAATATCTGGCTTTTCAAATGTTCTTGCTTGTTGTACAGAGCAATTCTGACTCAGAAAATGAATAATTGATAAAGTGTAAGCCTGGGAGCAATTGGTATCTTTTCAGATCTTTGAGAAGGAGATTTGCTTTCATTTCTAAAACGAGCAGAACATTTTGGAGAATTGAAGCTGGGTGATTCAGAGCATTAAACCTTGGCTAAGTAAAAGTGGGTTTTGTTCCCAGAGTTTTCACAAATGTTTGTCTGATGGGAGGAAAGTCTACAGGAAGAGATAGTGCTCAAAATTTCAGGTAATTCTAAAGTTTGAACACTAACTGTGTTTAATCAGCTGGGTGGTGAGGGAGAAAGACCATGTGAGACAGTAGGAACTGTTCATCAGCAGAGAGTACTGGATCTAAGGTCCCAGACTTTGAAGATATTTTGTAGATTTTCCTGACCATCAGAGTAGATCTTACTGGAGATTGATTTTTTTCCCCTGACTGTAGAATTTCTTTCTAGATCATATTCTATCTTCTGTTTCATTTACTGAGTTCCTGTGAAATGTTATGTCCTCTGTTTGGATTTTATAACAGCAAACAGCACTGTAGGAAGTCTACTGGAGTGCAGAAAACTTTGTTTTGATGTTAGGACTGTCAAGACAGAAGTGGAGTGGCAAAAGGTCACTTGTTTTCTTACTGGAGTAGAGATGGATCAGGGTGAATTAGTAGTTGGAAATAAATTTTTTTTGAAGGCTAATATTTTTTTTTTAAGCATAGATTATAATGCAATGAACCAAGAACAGCATGAGAAATAGCAGGTGTCCAACTCTTTGGATGGTATTGAGGGAAAGGAATTGTTTAAAATTTTCATGTCCTTTCCTTAGACAAGTGTCCTGGTTTATAAGCCAGTTCTAGCCAGATGCATATCAAAGGAAATCCATTTCCTCTTCAAAGCTGTGTCTGCTCAGGGTCTGTTTTACAATATGCCTTTTAGCTTGCTTTTACATGGATTTTGGCTTTCTGAAAAGTGTGGTTTGAGCCATAAATTACCCTTAGTTATTTGTTAGTTTACACAAAATTGATGTAGCTAATGGGTTTCTCAGACAACTCAATTGTGCTTGCTGGATTAATCAATGTTTTAACCACAAATTCAGATTGATTGTGGGTGGTGCCATGTTTGCATGTAGCTGCTTTGGTTTTCAGAAAGTGGAGCAAGAACTCATTCAGTGTAAGAGAGAAAGTTTTGTGTCCCTGCCTTTACCTGTGTCACTTCAGATTTTTTACATCAGAACAGAGACAGTGTCATTGTCAGGCTTATTCTGGCAAGGCCTGTGGTGTCATCATGGTGCTGAGGTCAGTGCTGTGGCTTTGGCAGTCAGACAGACAAACATTTGTCAGGGTGCTTGCAAAAAAATACCTCCTGAGCTGTAGTTGGTTCTGCCAACTTTTCTGTAGTTTGTGTTCATGATGGTGCAAACAGGAGAGTTCCAGAACTCTGTCATTTTAAAACATTTTAATAGTTTTTGAGGCAAGGTGCCATGAAAATACAAAGTGCTATTAATTGGCTCGTAAGAGTTGAGAGAATGAGGTAGTAATTATATATTTAATAGACTCCCACCAATTACTGTGGTGCAACTACTCATCAATTCTCTTCTGAGAGAACATTTCCATCAGTTTGTTACAGTGTGCAACTGCAGTGTCAGGAGAAGGCAGGAAGGGACAACCCTGTCAATTTTGAGTGCTTTTGCACTGGAAACATGAATGCTGAAAACATTCATTCTGGTTAGCCACAGGGTGATGGTGTTCTTAAAGCCACTCCAGTGGAGAGAGTCCAAGCACTGCCTTGGTAATAAGATGTGGCGTTTACCAGGTTTGCTGCTGCAATAATTAACCCTTTTGGAAGTTTGCCCTTCAACAAGGTGACTATTCTAATCTCTTTAGAGATTAATTAAAAGAAAACAACCTAATTTTATTTCAAGTGATAACAAAAGATTTTAATAAAGTGGCCAAACACCTGGAACTAGGACTTCAGTGGGGAGCAGTCTGGGCTGGTGCGTTTTTGTACAAATAAAATAGTGAATGATGTTGGTGTTCAGTGTTCTTCTGGAAATCCCTCAGTAGGAGCCTGGTATGAGAGAGGATGTGAGGGAGAGAAAGTAAAAGATGAAGGAAAAGAAATGTCTGTACATGGTATCCCTGTTTTAAGAGAACTGAGCACAGATCTAACACTGGACAATCCTGATCACAGAGTTACTACAAAAGACCTAAAGGAATAAAAATGAGATGATCACAACAGGACTATAGGCCTATGTACATTACTGTGGGAATGAGAACTACCAAGGTTTATTAAATATGTAATTACTGTGGCTTTTTTGGGACTGAATAAGCCATGCAATATTTAAAATTACTGTTTCGTGGCATAAGAATGCATTGTGTCATTTCTTGATAATGTGGTTAACAGCTAAACTCTGAAATTTAAACCTAATTTCAGAACATCAGCTTTAGAAATAAGCATATAAACAGGTCAGTGTACACAAGATTTCAAAACAACCATGTGAAAGAACAAAGGATGCACCTCATAATAAGCATTTTTAGCTGAGGTAACAGCCTTGGGGTGTGTCCCTACCAGTCTTTGGTATCTCACAGCTAAAACTGAAATACTTATGTTTATCCTGACCTCACTGCAGTGATTGTTTCTCATTAATTTCTTAGAGTTAACATTGTGAATACAGTGCAACATGGCAAATACCTGTTTTTAGAGTGCAAGCCCCTGTTCATGGTCTTTAACTTAGAACTATTCTAATAATAAAACAACTACATGATTGCTGCACTCAGCAATTTGATATGCATGGACTTTTCCAGAACAGTTTAGAGATGTTCTTTAAGACAAACACCTTTCTTCATCTCTGGCTTATAACAGAGACAACATCATTCATCTGGTTACTACAGGGTGACATGCAGCATTGTGGCTCCAGGGTTTAAGTCCTAGTTTTCTCTTCTGTTTCGGCATTTCTAAATAAGCAAATAGAAACCCAAACAGTACTTTCTACAGTGGAATTAATTGTTCTTCCCTAGAATGTTAGTTATATTGAGTGCAGATGTCATTCTAGTAGCATCTCCTACAGTATTTAATGCTGAATTATGTAATTCCTCTTTTAATATTATTCTACCCAGTGGCACATGGAAAGTGTGGTCATATTAACTGATGTAAAGATACTTGGAGCTCTTTAAGCAACAGGTAGAGAGATATCCTTCATCTCACTTTCTACACTGCTCTGGGAGAACAGTTAGTGCTAAATAGCGTTCAAAAACAAGCAAACAAACCAACAAACACCCAAAACCCAAACAAATCCACAACAAAATGCCATTTCCCTGCTGTTTAACTGCTGGAAAGGAGGGGGGAACCCTCCCAGATGGATGACAACATTACCCAGACTCAGACCACTGAAATTTCTAAGTAGGAAGGAAATTTTCAGGGCCAGTCTCAAGTTCTGGATTTGCCCCAGTTGTTGTGGATGGGGAGATGCACTTCTTGCAAGAGAGAAGCAACAATATTAACAATGTTCAATGATAAATTGCTCCGGTGGTTTAACAAAGTCCACCTGAGTATTTACTGCACCAGGATGGGGTCAGACAAAACTGTCAGGGAGAGGCTCCCACTGAGCTACAGGCTCCAGAAAAGAGCCCCTCACATATCCTTGCTGGAAAACAGGACAGGAGAGTTCCTTGTCATAGAAAAACAAAAGCTCCCCACTGCCCTAAGAGCCAGTGCTGCCTGCAGGTTGGGCAGTGCAGTCTCCTCTGTCTGTCCTCCCTTACAGGAGTGCAGAAGCAAAGCTGAGGCAGAATTAAAGTCCACCAGCAGAATCAGGGCTGGCAGACTGGAGCTGCTTTCTGTGGAGGAATGCAGAGACAGTCATTGGAGTCACACAGGGCACACAGAGCTGCTTTTCAAGGGGGAAGGAGGTGGTAAAGGCAGCCCCTGACGGGAAAAATGGCAACGTCTCCACTTCTTGGAGAAGTTCCTGACATTCCCATTAAAAGCCTGCTCTCCTGAGTCCTGGCAGAGATGTAGATGACTTTATCCCAAATCCCAGCTCCATGTGTTCTGGTCATTAAACCTTGAAGCAGGTTAATGTCAAAGCATGAACTGTGAGGCTCTGCTGTGCCAGAGGAAGGGCTCATGGGGCAGCACCCTGTCACAGCACTGCTGGATGGATTGGGGGCTGGCAAGGGATGGGAAGGTGATTTCCCAAAAGAATATTCCTTTCCAGACTACAGAAAATATGGATCCTTGATTCCTTAACTTGCTGAAAAGCTGTATTTATTCTGGGCTTTTTGCTAAGTTTTGGTTTGGGGTTTTTTTTAGGTGTTTGTTTTGTTTTGTTTTGTTTTGTTTTGTTTTGTTTGTTTGTTTGTTTGTTTGTTTTGTTTTGTTTTTGAAGAAATGCTAAAGGGTGGCTTAGGCACGTTATCTTTACTGAAGCGAAATTAGGCTGTTGTGATTACCTCTGTACAGCAGCTAAAGAACATTTAGGAAATTTTATTGTACATCCTGAATGGAATAAAACCCCTACATTGCTCTACATTGATTTGACAAAGTGCTATCAAGGGTCATGAAAGCTCATCTCCTGAGCTAATTTGCTGGTCTTATTTAAAACCCCTTGCTATTACCCAAATAATTATTTCTCCTCTGCTCAAGTTCCTACATTTGGCTAATGTGTGAGCAAAGCACCAGGAAGAATAATTGTGATACCTGGAGTGTCACTGCCAGCATTTAGCAGATGACAGAATTGTTCTGTGCCCCCATTCCCTGGGCTGCTTCTCAGAGCAGACCCAGCCTTCTCCTGAGCTTTCCTGTTGCTATTTAAGCAGTTGAATTTCACTTATTCCTAGCATGCCCAAGAGCCTGTCTCAATGCTTTCGTCCTGTTTTGAAACTATTTCAAGGAGCCTGAGCAAAAAAACATGCAGTAGTTACCTGCATATGAATCTGATGAGTGAACCTAGTGATTTAAACCAGTTTTATCTTTATCTCCAGTGAATGCAGCTTTTGTCTTGACACTCAATTGCATACAGCGGCTTCATTACACACAGAATGTGTTGGATTGGTGTCAAGGGCCTTTTTCCCCCCATTTCTCTTCTGGTGTCCAATCTTTTGAGAGTTTAAAATAGCAGTAGCTTTATAGCACTTGGGTTTGAAGGCTAGGTTAGCCTAAAGGATTGATGGAACTGGGAAAGTTAAGACAGGAGGAGGTCAAAAGGGTGTGTGTTAGATAAACCTATTAAGCAGAGGATGGGAGTTGCACCACTTAAGGTCAGCTCCACAATCTAGTTTGATCCCCTTTAAAAAGTAGGCATTTTGAACTGTAGTAAAAAGATTTTCCCTTGTGTGTGGCAAAGTAATTTAGGATCCCGGAATGTTTCTGTAGTGCTTGAGACAGCAAAGCATTCGATGTAGAACGAAGCAAAGTGTGCAGTAGAAAATCAACATGCAATCAAGAACTGAATTCCTGAGGGAGACTCTTTTCTAAGGAATCTGCTCAGGCAGAGAAAATGAGAGCTCAGATCCTCAGAGCATACCTAGGGCTCATTAACACACACTGTTAAGCTTTATTCTGTGCAAAACATGAATTATTGCTTTATTGGGAGCACCCCAGATTATGTAACTGCACCTTCATGGATGTAAACCAGCACATCTGATTTTTAGTGTTGCCATTAGCAACAGATCTGTTATCAATTTCAGCCCACATTCACCTCCTGAAACCTCCACCCCAGTGAAAGGAAACCCTGTGGGACAGTAGTTGTTAATGCAAAGTGAGCCTGTGCTTTTGAGATATAAACACAGATTAACAATGAACACATTTCTTTTTGCACCCCTTCCTAGTAATTTTTCAAAAAGTCAGGAGTGATAATTCCTGTAACACCCTCAGAAAGCTTGTTTTAAAACACACAATGTCAACTGACATCTGTGCAATCCCCACCCTGAAATGGTGAAGCTTTGACACATATTTCCATATTTTCTGCAAAATATGGACAATACCCACATTTGGGGGAAATTCTCAGCCTGATTATCTGACAGAGATGTTTTTCTTTGTAAAAGTGAATACAAAATTGCTGAGTATCCAGTGCAGGAAAGCTTTCCTATACAGCACACCAGTTAATCTGGGACTGTCAGAGGTGCTAGGTTATTTGCTCTTCTGAAGCAGGGATGTTTTCAGTCAATAACAGTTCAGAAATGGATTTAAATGCTCAGCTTTCCTTCTGTTTTTATTCAGTTTCACCCCAGCAGTATTTCTTTATCTATCTCAAGCCCAAAACTGGGTTTTTAGTAATTGATTGTTTATTGTTAAAAGCCTGGAAATTCCCCCAGACTTTTATAATTGGCAAGTTGAAAAACTCAGATTTTATTTTGCCTGAAATGGCATTACCAATTTTTCAAAGAAAATAAACAAGACTTTTAAATTAAAGAAACAGCTATTTGTACTGTAATTTGTGGGTACTGTGATCAAAAAATGAATTCCATTCAGGCATGTTTGTATATCTTATAATATGTGTGCTTTTCTCAGCTGCCACAAAGTTGCTGTCATAAACATAGAGAAGTCAAAGTAAAATGGGCAAACATAATCCTGGTACAATTCCACTGGCTGAAATGCATTTTTGCTCTTGCTTATGATAATTCCAAACCTGTGCTACTGGCTTTAAGTATAGGCTGCCTGAATCTAAATCAGGCATAGGTTTAAACAAAATTTAGTCATCATCAGATGATAAAAATAAGTATTTGTCTTTAATTTTGGGTATTTTCCCCTCTCAAATGAAGCAATTTGTGACTAAAAGCTTAACCTTTTCAAAAATGCTGTGTTTTAAGAACTGGAAAAAAACAGTAGTTGTACATACCTTCCTAGAATCATCTCTTCATGGTGAACTGCATCTCAGCTCTGCTTTTGTCACAGAAATATTTTTTTATCACAAAAGACACAATTCCTTTTTCTTTTGAAATTTTTATTAATTTCGGAAATGAGCCTACATCAGTGTGCTTTTTCATTGAAATACATCTGCAAAACTGAGGTAGGAAAGTTTTCTACTGATTTTATCAACAGGAGAAAACATGCCATACTTAGAGTATTATGCCATGAAGGTCCTTAATTTTTTAGGCATTATTCAATCAGGTATTTTGCATTAGATAATACTTTAAAGGCAAGATTGGGTTTTTAATGTTTTCTGTGATTTCTGTGTGTTTGCACGCAGTGGAGGTAGAATAAGGACAATTTATACCAATCATAGAAGACTGATCAGCTTATTAAGAGAAGCCAACAATCCCTCCAAAGCACTACATCATTCTAATTTTCATAGCATTTGGTTCCCCTGTGCAATACACTTTTTCATGCTCCCTTTATCTCTTTCTCCTTTAATAACAAATTATTTTTGAGGGGAAGGATGATCCTGCAGGGAAGATGCTTTCTTAGAACTCAGATATGTAGGTTTGTTTCCAGAAGACATTCAATTCACCATCTGGGAACTGAAGATAATGTTGCTTTTTCTACTTTTTGAGAGTCTTGTGAAAATGAATTCACTATGGATAGAAAAGCATTCAGATAGTGTGAGGAGTGTTGTGGAAGAAATTAAATGTTCTCTGTTCTAAAACAATGCAATGAATGCCAAGCAGCAGCAGTAGGAAATGAGTGAAATTGAGCTCAGGCCCAAACCAGGTGTTTTCTATTCCCACAGTTCATTGGCTCTGACTCTGATTCTGATGTCAGATAACACATTAATTTGTTTAGCTGATCCAAATCATATCATTATTGCAAAGTGCTAAGTGATCTGCACGCTGATAGCTTCTAACATTGGCAGACCTAAAATAAAAATAGTAATAAAACTTATAAAAATAGCAATAAAACATATAAAAATAGCTTGGAAATACTATGGAATATATGTTATTCCATGTTGGTTACCAAAAAGTAGCAGGAGCACATGGAATAACTTTCAGGGCTTTCTAGATCTTACTAATTTCTTTTTCACTCCAAAGGTATTCAGATCATACTTAAAACCTTTGCTGAAAGCTTTCATTACTTTTTAAATGGATTTTACCCTTCAAAAGTGTTGTTTTAAGTCGCATTGGTTGGGAAAGACCTCAAATCAAGTTCTGTCTTTAATGCTGCCTTTTTGAGCAATGTCCCAGTTTCTGTTCTTGAAGTGAGGAAATGCTTTTAATCTTTTGTAGGTGCACAGTAAAAGGTTTTAACTTATCAGTGGTTTTATACCACAGGGTTCTGTGTGTTGCCATTTAATTACTTTATTCTGCATGAGCATTCATTTATACATTGCAGGAACAAATGGATGGAAAGCAAAGGATTAAGTTTTTACCAACTTCAGAGTAACAGTAAGGCTGTCAGTATCAGAATGACATTATCAACCTTTTAAAATCATGCCATTAGGACTTTTTGGAGACCAGCGCTTTCAGAGGGGACAGTCAAACACTCAGCCCCAGCTTGAACACCAGTGTAGAAAGTGGATGTGGAGAAAAGAAGAGTTGTTTGCAATTTTTTGCATGTTTTAATTTAGGCCACAATCCAAATTAAATTGAAGTCAACCTGGAAACCACTTTGGCTCCACTGGACTTCTTAACCAAGTTTGAAGTCTGTAGAGAAGGAGCCATTCTACTTAAAATGGAAGCTGGAGTCCTGTAATTGTACTTATAACTGAAATTGCAGAAGCAGCTTTGGGAAAAAAAAACAAGTTTTGTCAGTGATTGTGTCCAACCACACTTGAGGGATTTTCATCAGCTCCAAGCAGGAGCATTGGTGCCCTGCCCTTTAACTTCTGACAGTGAAACATTTTGACACTCCATCATTTTTCAAACAATCTAATTTTCTCTGCCAAAATGTAAGTTTCATTACTTTGAATAATTTCTACCAAGATGAATACAAAATTGATGACAACTTGCAACATACCGTGGTGAGAAAATCCCAGTTCTCTTTTCCATATTTTGGTGGAAATTTGAGACTTTGTTTACTTAACTTACTTTAAAGCAAAACTTTGGGATATGAAGAAAAAAATGGGTACAAATGTAGGACAGCAAGCATTAAGAAAATGTTAATAAAATTATATTTTTATTATATTTAAAAATGTGTTTTTTGCCTCTAAAGTCTGTGCAGTTGGTTTTTCAAGGCAGTTGTGTTGCATCAACTGGTTATTTGTTACTAATTTGTGGGTTTCTCTTCAGGCATTTCATATCCTCTCAGCTTTTACCATCTGCCAATAATTATAGCTGAAGAGACTGGCCAGCAAATCCAAGCACAGCATCCTGTCCACAGATTGTTCTCCATCCATGGATTGTTCAAAAGGCTGTGAATTCCTGTATAATATCAGTTTCCCTGGGCTGCTTAAATTTATCATGTTTGTCCTCAAAAATATGGGGGTCAGCTGGAGGGTCTGGAGCAGAGGAAGAGCAAGGTCACTGCTTTTGGAGGAGCTCCCCAGCCTGGGGATCCCTGCAGAGTTTGGGGAGATGCAGGACAGTGGCCACACATGGGGCAAGTGGGGCTGACATCCTGAAGCCTAGCAGCCAGACCTCACCAGAAACGTTGGGAATGTGCATGACAGAGACACCACAATCAGAATATCAGTCTGGAATTGTATCAAGTTATATCTTAATCCCATGTCATTGTCAAGGAGCTCTAGGTAGGAAAAATGTGTATTTTCATTCCAGGCTCAACAGAATGCCAGATTCTACTTTTTTTTTTTTTTTTTTTTTTTTTTTTTTTTTTTTTTTTTAATTCAGGTGTCTCTGAATTCAGTGTTTGCATCTGAATTTTCACCTCTCTTAAAATTTCAGGCTTGTCTGAATGCACCATGCACTGCTCCTTATTTCCTTCCCTCTGCATTTACTACTGAGCAGTTAGTCACTGCTCATCTGCTCTTTGTGTTAATTTTTAATTTGAGCAGCACGTGTTGAAATGCTTTCAGACATGGCTGATTTTGATACAACTGACATATTTTCTGCCTGCTATTAGATAAGCAGTGCATGACTTTAATAAATGTAACCATCTATGCTCATGAAAGACTTTTGTTGGGATGTAAAATGCAGAGTTAATAATTTTGAATGCAAATATCATTGCAAAGGCAAGTTAAGGAAGATGTGCCTGGCTGGCAAGTTTTAGGATATTGAAACAAGGAAAATTAAAAATTAAGGAAAATTTTGTTGTCAGAGAGAGACAATGTTTTTAACTTCAAGCCTTTAACTTAATTTGTTTCATCAGTTACTTTTTAAACCACTTTGAGTGCAAAACTGTCTCTCTCTGGTGTTTGTGAGGTCCCCAGGATGAGGGAAGAGATGAAAATTTGACTCCATGTTTTCAGAAGGCTGATTTATTATTTTATGATATGATATTATATTAAAGAATGCTATACTAAAACTATACTAAAGAAAGAGAAAGGAGACGTCAGAAGGCTTAGCAAGAATGATAATGAAAGCTCGTGACTGACTCAGAGCATTTGACACAGCTGGCTGTGATTGGCCCTTAAGAAAAAACAATTCACATGGAACCAATCAAACATTCATCTGTTGGATAAACAATCTCCAGACCACATTCCAAAGCAGCATAACACAGGAGCAGCAATCAGATAAATATTGGTTTCATTCCTCTCTGAGGCTTCTCAGCTTCCCAGGGGAAAATCCTAGGCAAAGAGGATTTCTCAGAAAATATCATGGTGACAGTCTCTCTACTTCTGAAAGTGTGGACGTGAGAAGAAGGCTGTCTGACATGAACCTGGATGTGCTTAATCTCTCCTTCATGGAGAGTGTTGGGCTGGTGCTGCTTACCCAGGATGTGCCTGCCCCAGAGGATCTGCCTGCTGTTTGATTGCTCCCTGCCAGCACGAAATTCTCTTTTTTCTACCTGTACCAGTATTGTGGGAGCTTGGTAAAATATCTTTATACTTACTTGCCTTTGTAGAGTTGGATTTTCAGCTGTTATAGCTCAGGACACTTCATGTAGGATTTTTCCAGGAATCTGCATTTATAAAACTGATTTCCAAAAAGTGGCTTTTCTATCCACTCAGGCTAAGGGACAGGTCATGTCACATTTATATTCCTGAGGCTGAAAGCCTCCTGTGTCACAGAGAGGGCCTATCATCTCTGCAATGCCCTTGCTTTGGTGAAGAGAGGAACTCAGGAAATATTGAGAGTGGTAGAGACAACCAGTGGAACCTGTTTTTCTTTGAGCTGGGGTGTGGATGGACTAGGGCTGGTCTGGGGTGTCAGAACTGTTGCTATCAAGCAAGAAATGGCACTTATCACTGAACTGAAAGGTCAGCTCTGCTTGAAGTGCCAATTACTGGCAATATATGAAGTGGGTTTCTTGGTCTAATTGGGGAATATTTTTAAAAGACAGTAGAAATCATGGGAGTGAACTGTGAACTTTGTGTCCATCCAGGTGAATTACTGGTGTGGACTCCTAAAGGAGAAGGGGAAAATACTTCTGAAGAAGTGTGATAGATGTCTTTGGGGCATCT
Organism: Euphonia xanthogaster; assembly: GCA_034509185.1. Taxonomy (NCBI): domain Eukaryota; kingdom Metazoa; phylum Chordata; class Aves; order Passeriformes; family Fringillidae; genus Euphonia; species Euphonia xanthogaster. Next base: position 6,031,607 of record JAYDZK010000268.1, read on the forward strand.
GAGCCTTGTTAATGCTCTCCTGCCTTTGTCCTGAGTTTATTGTAGCAATATAGAGTTTTAAAGTGCTGATGCAAGGATTACAGCAGACTTTAGGAAATAATCTTTGTACAGTGCTTTGTGGGCTTCCACAGATGGCTGTTGCATTTCACCCTGTGATTTTTACATGTGTGAATGGAGAGCAAGGAGGATGTGCTACCAGTGCAGTGCATCCACCATGGAGGTTTTCCATCCTTCTGTACATTCTTCCACACATCAGGATAATAAATAACACATCACACATGCTCACAGGGTGTTGAGGTTGCCCAGAGCAGCAGCCTCCAGTTTTTATCCGTAGATCTGTCATGTATTAAGAGCAATTTTTCTGTCCTTGCTTTGTATCAAGCTTGGGAATTCCTGGTGGAAGCTTTCCCTCAGCTGATGATGCCAAACCACTGCTGCTGGTGTTTAAAGCTCATAGTCACAGTTTGATCTCATGCCCTGCACTTTTTTTTCTGCTGTAAAACATATTGCTCTCCTTTAAAAATGTCCTTTGTCTCTTTTCACAGAGTGATGAGGTTCTAACAGTCATCAAGGCCAAGGCACAGTGGCCAGCCTGGCAACCTCTGAATGTGTAAGTAAGTAGGGAATTGTCTGTCTCAAGAGCTTTGTGTTGGCTAGAGAAATAACCTAAAATTTGTTGATATATGAGAGTTTGATGAGGTTTTCAACTTTTTTTTTTTCTTTTTTTGGTGGAGTGTGTTTGATTGGTTTGTTGTTTTGTTTTGTTGTTTTTGTTTTTTTTTTTCCCACATCTGTTTATCTCTTTTCTTCCTCTTTAGCATCTCTCCATTTTTTACATGCTTTGGTTGGCTAGCTGTGGCAGCAGGACTATCCTATGGAATTTGTGCCTCCCACACATAAACAGTGATGTTTATTCAATGCTTTCTCAAATATGTTACAGTGTTGTGCATGTAGTAGCAGCATTTTTGGCATCCTGTCTCACAGTCTCTGCAATGCACTGTTACAGCAAACCCTGATGCACCAACAGAAAACTCTCAAAGGACTAATTTTTCAAAATGCCAGTCTGAAACACTCTGTGATGGCATCCTTCCATCCATCCTTGCATGCATCAGGATAATAAATTACACATCACACATGCTCTCAGGGTGTGCTAGGTTGCCCAGAGCAGCAGCCTCCAGTTTTTATCTGTAGATCTGTCATGTATTAAGAACAATTTTTCTGTCCTTGCTTTGTATCAAGCACCAACAAAAAGCTCTCAAAGGGCTAATTTTTCAAAATGCCAATCTGAAACACCCTGTGATGGCCTCCTGATCCTGCTGGTGCTGTAACATAACCATGGCTGTTTCACCAAGCGAGGCAGGAATTTGCTTCCCAGCATCATGGGCTCTCCAGCACTCACCAGAAAAGAGGAGAAAACTCCTCTTTCAGGATGCTCTTGAGTTTCCTAGAGGCCCTTCAGGGGAGGTGTCAGAGCAGGGCTGGTGGTTCCTGGACAATTTATCTACACTTGGCCCAAAGTTCATGCTCATTATCCAAGCCCAAATGAGTGAGGCCTACAAGAAGTGACTAAAGATGTGGACACAGTAAAAGGGATCTGAGCTGACAGTCAATTAAATCCTTGGAGGAGCAGGGCAATTAGTTTACTGCAAGACTGTACAGAAAAATAGTCCTGTGTTCTATTTCCTGCGAGCAGTTAGTGAAGCACTGTGTCTGATTTTGTCACCTGTATTTCAGAAAGCATGTGAAAACTTGAAGGTTAGTTAAGAAAAAAACAAAAACAAAAACACACCTGCAAAAGAGTTCAGTTTTCAGAAAACATTCCCTACCCTCAAGGGGCTTAGAAACTCTTAAGCAGCTTAGGACTTAAGCCATTCACTTTATCCTTTTCCCCTCTGCAAAAAAAGAGAAAAAAAAAAAAAAAAAAAAGAAAGAAAAAGAGGTTAGGAGGTGAGCTCAGCCTAAATAGTGAAAAGATTTCTGATAGCTGATCTCTCTTTAATCTAGAAAAACCACAACCCAACAAACAAATGAAAAAAGAAAGCCAACACCAAAGTATCGAAGTATGAAATCTCTTCTAGCATGGAAGATAAGGAAATTCATGACAAGGAAATGGTGTGGGAAAAGACTTTACCAGTGTGACTAACCTTGAGAGCAGCTTACCTGAGCATAATATGAATTTTCCATCATTGGAATATATTTTAACCCAGAGACAGGGTTGTAGGCTCTGCACCGGAGCTGCAGGTTAGGCTTTTTTGGCCTGTGTAATGCAAGAGGTCCCAGTCATGGCATTCCTGATTTATGGTCTTATCCTGGAAGTCCAGAATTTGGATTTGGTAGTGTTTGCCATGGAGCAGCTGTGGATAGCACTTTTTTCCTTGCTGCCTTCTTTCCATGGCCTCCAAATTAAGACTTTAAAAAGGAAACTTAAAAATGGAAACTTTTCCATTGTTCTGCTCTGGGGAGTTCTCCATCTCAAAAAAGCCATTTATTTTTCACTCCTACTTCAGTCCTAAAGCAACACCTCTGTCTGATGTTTCTGTTACCAAAGTGAGCAATTCCACCTGGAACTGGCTGATGTGGCTGCCTGGCAGGCTTTGGCATAGAGCAGGTTTGTATTTTGTTCACAGAAAGATGGAGAGAGGATCTCCAGCTCCAAAATCTCAGTACATCAACTTGAATATATTACATCACAAAAATAAATGCTAATTAAAATGTGTTGCTCCAATCATTATTCCTAATTTTATACAGCCCTAAGAAACTGCGTGAAAATCTGAGTGTGAACAACTTCAGGAGCTTTCTTAGGCAGATTCTTTCACAGAGATGTCTGTGAATGTTTTTGCAACACATGTTTTCCCAGTCAATTCTTACCTTTTCTCTATGGCAGTTCTCACCTTTCAGTAACATCAAAAAGAATAAATCTTGGTATATTTGCTTTCAAATGCTCTGCAGGGGTTCCCCTAACCCTTCACTTTACAGGTAGTGTTTGATTTTTGGCTTTTTAAACAGTATTTTTTATCATATTTTGACATGGCGTCCTGCTTTTTGATTCCATTTAAAAATATGATCTAAGCTTTACAAGAAGACAACACTTTCAATATCCTTTAACTGTGGTTAATTTCACATTTTCTATAGTGGCTTGTCCTTCTTGGAATTTAGATTAGAGCTGTGCAAGTATTGAATAATGAGTCCTCAGGATAAACATTTTTTCTATTATTATATGCAGCAAAACCATCTTACTAATCAACAATCGACTAAAAGTCATGAATATTTTAATTTTTGTGTAGTCCTTCATTATGTATGTAATGTAATAGGGTGTGATGGTAGTGCTAAAGTGGCATTTCAATGTGCCACAATAAGCACAGCATAAAACTCCTCCTGAATGTGCTTCACAGCAATTTTAAAATGCAGAATAGTATCTTTTTATGGAGGTCTGTAGTGTCAAAAGTTGTAAAATTCAGCCTGCTCTCACTTCAAAGTTTACCTCATGATTCGATGTCATCTCCCTGTGTGATAAAATGTGGAAAAAACATCCTGCCAAACTTCACTGTCTGTTTTTTGTGGATCCCGTCCTTAACGTGCCTGCTCTTTGTCGCTGTTTTCCATTTTTATTTTTCTTCCTATCACTCCTCTTCATTATCCTTACTTCAGTTTCCTAATTCAGGGCACCAGCTTGCAGAAAACTCTCCTGAGTTTTTCCATAGAGGAGACAGCTTTGGGTGATATTTGTGAACCAGTTTTTTGCCTGACTGAAGGAGCATCACTGGTAGCATGAGAAGGATGAGTGCCAGACCGAGTAATAAAACATTTTTACCATGGCTTATATTTGGATCACCAAGTCTTGTGTCTGAAATTCTGACTTTAAAGTACTTCCTTGAGCACACTGGTATCAGTCTCCAGCACGCTGTCAAATTGAAGTAGTTTTTCTTATCTTTCTTGTAAAAACAAGTGCACAGCCCATTGCTCCCCTTCCTTAAGGCCGTGTTTCAGGCAGAGTCAAAATGTTATTTTCATACCCAGCTGCAAATCGTTGGCCTTTGGCGGTAGGAAGGATAAAATACATCAAAACCAGATTGTGCCACTGGTGTCCAAATCTGCATATCTAGCACCTGTGAAATAAATAAGCCATGAGAGAAAAATGTAGGATAAAGAAGGCAAGACTTTTAAAGTTAATATGCATCAAATTCACCAGGAGCGAGTATCTTTTAAAATTTTGCCTCGAATTCCCTTTCCCAAAATATATGCCATCTTTTTTTTTTGTTTGTTTGTTTGGGTTTTTTTGGCTTTACTTGTTATTTCTTTATTCCTTTTATTTCAAATCTGGACATCACCACTGAGACACAAAAGGAGAAGTATTTGAATTGTAATTCTTGGGTCTAATCACTCTTTTGTATTCCCTGTAAACCAGGGGAGCATGTAGCCCTGTGCAACACTGTGGAATCTGAAATTCCATGTACATCCTACCACTGATAAATACAAACATGGGTTCCATACATGATGGAAATTATTCTCCAGTATGTAAATTTAAAGTTTAGTAGGTCAGACTACAGAGAACATATTTCAATTAAAAATTCAAGGTAATTTATCTTGGTAAACAGCATGGTGAGAATACCTGACATATAAAGAGTTTAGCTGTTATGAAGTGTACACAAGAATTTTCTTACTTCTCTCTCACTTTTTTTTTTTCTTTGATACAAAACCTCTTTTTCTTTCCAACCTTTTTATTGCCTCAGTCCATTCTTAGTTACAACCAGTGCACCTTGAAGTGTAAGGTGTTTTTCCTTGCTTTCGTTCTGAACTATCTGAGGTTTAGAAAACTCTCCTTTCCTTCCTTATTGTTCCTCCTGTTTCCATTTCCCCTCTCCCTGCTGTTTGTGTGAGCAGTTATGGTCCTGTGATTTTCCAGTGCCTTGGAGCTGTGCCCAGATCTGACTCTTTTCCTCACCCATTTAAGGAGCTCTTTCCCATTTATTTCAGAATTACCTAGAATGCTCCAATAAGCACTTTTGAAGCCTCGCAGTAAAAGGAGGCCTAGTCCTATACAATTCCAATGGATGGAAGTGTTTATATATTATTTATAGATTTTATGTTTTTATTTATTTATTTATTTATATTTAAGTATTTATATATTTATAATTTGGCATGGTTACTTCATCATCTTCTAAAATGATCCCATCCACCTCTTTCCATTTCAAGTTTTGCATACCTCTGATGTCTTTTCTCTGTCTACAAAGATGCTAGGGCTGTGTTTCCTGACTAGCATGGAGGATATCAGGAAATGGGACAGCATATTACTAAGTATGGTTTTTTAGCATTGTTATAGGTAATGTGACTTGAACTGTTCTAAAAATCAAAGAGTAATCTATAGAAGTTGATGGAAAAAAGAAAAACTGCTCTGATCCAAAATAACTTTGAGTTGACAGATCATACAAGGTAGAGGGAAAAATGCTGACATACTCAGCTGCATTTTCCTTCCTTTATTCTTGAATAAAAGCTCTTTCAATCTTCCAGAATTCTTCTGTCACCATTTGAAAAAAAATGTTCAGCATAGGTTTTGATCGATTCTGTACTGGATTTGCTCTGATCAATAAATTTCCATTACAGCATTTGGCAATTGGAAGCCAAGCCACAGATGTGTATATTTGGGCTTTCTGTGTTGGTTTGGTTTTACTTTACTTTTATTTTGTAAATCAAAGTAAAGTAAGAAGTAAATAAATAAATAAAAGAAATAAGATTTATTTATTTATTCTTGCCTTTTTAAAAACTATTTTTTATTTTTAATTTATTTTTTTATTGAAATGTTTAAGTTTTGCTGGGTTTTTTTCTTACTTCACTATAATTTGCTGCTGGTCCTGTACCCATAAATTTTTTTTCCCTAAAGCAGCCTCCACACCAAGATCACTGAATGACGAGATGTTGTCAGATGTTGTTGGACAGAGAATGTCCTAGGTCAGAGTTGGAACTCCTTACTGTCTTCTGAAATGAAATAAAATTACTCCTTCACCTCATCTTATTCTTCTTTGTTAAAAAGCTCCATTTATTTTCCTGTAAACTCTTAATTCAGTTCCTGAGGTGTTTACATACTAAAATAGCTGTTAGCAACATTACTATATGCATAAAAAATACAACTAAAACCCCATGTTCAGTTCCTGGAGAACAGAAATGTCCTGCTCTTTTTCCACCTTCTTTTTTCTTCGAAACTCCTTTGCAGTACTTAAAACAGAGTGCATGAATTAGGTAAATTTGAAAAGAAAATACTGAGATTTGTCTCCTTTTTTGACTGTTATTTACTGAATTCAACTTAAAAGCCACAAAGCTGCTGTTCAGCCAAAGATGCACTTTTAAAGTAAATTATAATTTACTTACATCTAGTTGAAATTGATTTTCTATTACTTGCTTCATTTTTCTCCACTGAAAACAGGAGAAAATTACAACATTTACATTAAATTCAAAATAATGGAGTAGTTCTTTGAATCAAAGTTTCAAGTAAACATTTCTTTTTGTGCTGTCCTGCAAAGTTTATGACTTGAGGAACCTTTTTAAGATTTTCAGAAAATCTGATAGAATTAATCTTATTTTTCGGGATTTAGGTAATTGATCTGTTTATCTGTCTGTCTGCAGAATTAGAGAAATTAGTTTCCAATTCATCCATGTGAATTATCTATTTCTCTCAAAGTTGCATATGTGAATAAAATACGTGCATATAAATCACAACAAAAACTGGCATTTTTCTTTAAATAAGACCTATATTAAAAAAATATTTGTAGGCTGAAATCAAAATCAGTATCTTGTTCTACCTACATTGGGAGTGATTTGTTTTGGAGAGATTAATGAGGACATTGTTGGAGGAAAAGGAAACAGATGTACAGAGTGGATTTGTGACCTTGATCAGTGGTTTTACTGGAGGAAAAAAAGATTTCTCTATCTCCCTGTTTAATTGTTGCCTCAGATTTTGGTAAAAGCAAGCTGCTTATTCCCTTGTATCATGTTTTAATTTTGAGACAGTCCACTGCAGTTATTTATTACAAATGCCCAGGTTCAAATAATTAAGCAGTTTATGCCAGTTACATTTTTTAAGGCATGTCAGATAGTGCTGATATGTGCTGAAATGTACCTTAAATGGCCTTCCCACAGAGCTGCTTTCACTTTCTGCAGGGAATGCTGTAGGGCCAGAAGGTGTTTGTTCAGAGATTTTACCATAAACAAAGATCATACAACTGCCAAATTGCTCCCAACATATCATGCAATAATTAATACCTTTAAACATTCCTCCACTTTCTCAACTACATCCACTCCACCCCCCAACTCCCAAACTAATTCTCCAAAACCTCCCTCACCTTCCACCATAACCCAAAACCAGTTGCCTTCTGATTGTGATGAATTACAACATCTTTAATTGTGTGAATTATAACATCTGTATTGTCTCACCCATCCCGTGAGACTGAAAATGGAATAAAAGTTTTTAAAACGCCCCTCAGTTGCCCCATCTCTGGGTTAGAAAAGGGTGTAATCCCACAGTGGTGTTTTTTTTGGTTTTTTAGGGAATCCACACATTCCAGAGAGGGCCCATTTGGTTGTGTCAGCAGGACATGAACCCACCCAGGGATGCTCCTGTCCCATTCCCTGCCTCAGTGTGGACACACCAAACCCAAATAGAAATCCTCCCTCTATTTTCCCCTGAAGCCAGAGGTTTGCTGTGCCTCCCTCAGAATCCCAGGGGCAGGGCTGAGTGCTGGTCTCTACTAAATTTTAATCAGCATTGAGAGGGGAAGATTCAAATCAAGGCAAGTTCATCTCTGATAACAGAGAGGCTTTAGATGAAAATCATTAAATACCCAGACTGGAGACCTGGCAATGCCTGTTAGTTAATTCTGGGAATTTGTCTTCCTAGAACATCTCATTGAGGGTTGATAGAACTATTCACAAGCACCACACCAAATTCTTCAGGGCTTGCAAACTAAAATTAATTGAAAATCTTTACCCATCCTCTTAAAATATTTAAAATTGGGCCTTTATTTATTTTAAAATACTATGAAGTCAGGAAAGTTTAGTTTTGCATTAGAGGAGTAAATTCTGAGGTTGGTTGCTCATTTTCAGTTGATGTAACCCTTGTGCTGTCCCATTAGGAGTGATGAAATCACTTCCTGGCTTGCCATGCAAAAAATAAATACCTGCCCATAAATAAAGGTGATTTGGTATCAGAACATAATTTATAAAAATGTACAATAGCAATGAGTAAATTATTCAGTTGCTCAATTAATTAGGTCCTTGGACTACCCAACTGAGGTTAAAAAAAACGACGGAACCCCACATTTGAACATGCACACTTGTGTTTGGGTTTAAATGGCATTCAGAAAGGCAAAATACAGATGAACTGCAATTAACCAGCTGTAATGGGCATTGTCTAAATTGTCTAAATAATTATATTTGCTGTTTTCTCCAAAGGGATGAGAAAAGCTCATATCATAGTCCTTTAATCATCTCTGCACTGGATGTCATTAATATTTGGTTATACAAATTGATTGTAAACATTGTTCCACCTAATGAGTTGAAAAATAAATCACGTGTGGATAAATTTTTCTTGTGTGACTAAGAGTCAACAGAGGCTTATATAAAAATAATGAAGATTATTATTTATTGCTCCTTCTTATATTCCTTATAATCCTTTTTTTTCATGCTACTTGTTAGACATTTTCTCCTAGGTGAATACTGCATTAATCTAGTTTCCACTTGCTCTGTAATTTTAAAGTAGTAAAGATGGTGCATTTTCTTGCCTTCCAAGTTTTTATATCCTCCCATAGCTACATTTAAGCCATGGAACACCTTATGTGTGCCTGTGGTTGAATTACCTTTAAGTTTTTTTAATTAAAAAAATGAGTGTTAACTCTTGTTATAAAGTTAGCAGCATCACTTCCTAGAGTCAAGTGGACAGCATGAACAGCTCAAAAGAATAACTGATTTAAAACTAAAATAAAATAGAAGTAGAATCTCCTAAATATAATAATCTCTTAAAATGTAATAAGGTTGAATCCAACTATTGCCTGAAGTGAACTTCAGTGAAATTTTAGGGATTCTTGGGGGCAAAACCGTCTTATGTTCTTAACTGCAGTTAATAGCTTGCAGCAGCAAAAGGTCTCCGACCACACCTGGCGCATAGTTAGAAAGCCAGCTAAAAATCCCAGACCAATCATTACCATCAGAGCACCATCATCACTGTGCCTGAGCTGCTCTGAATTCACAAGAACATCCTTGCCATCAACAGCAGCTGCATCCAGGGAAGCAAAACTTGCAGCAGAGAAATAATGACATTTGCACAAGCCCATCTCGTTGATAACAAGCCATCACAAACAACGAAAAATAAAAGGAGATAAAACTGCTGGCAGCTAATTCTTGAAGAATTGAAACCAGGAATAGGCTGATGAATTCTCTGAGGTGCAAATTCATCCTCAGAGGCTCGCCATTGTAATGAGTGAAATGTGGTTATATTTGACACCTCTTTGGTTTTATGTTATCCTAAAAGAAAATACTTTCTTTTTTCCTGAAGAGTTATGATGTGCTTTTCTCTTGACAGATGAGTTGATTTAGATTTTGAGATGCTTGAAAGTATTTTTAAAATTTCCTAAGTGGCTCTCTCCAACTCCAGCTAGGCTGTTATAAGAATAAAAGCTGTGATGTTGTATAGTATGGGCCATATTTTCCCTTCCACAGGCACCCTGGTGTCGGAACTCAGAACATCCCTTTGGGAGTCCGGAGTTGCTGGGACCCCTGCCGGGGTGCTCAGAGACCCTGGCACACAGCCCAGAACACCAATGGGTTCGATAATGAACCGTGGAGCAAATTGCCAGCTTTACATGAAGACCTAAAAGCCACAGTAGTTTAAATGGTGTGATAATAAATAGCACTGGGTGTAAATGTAGGTTTTGGGATTTTTAGTATAAGGGTTTTGGGGACAAGATGGAGGGACTTGGGCGTGTCTAGCCTTTCTTCTTCTTCTTCTCTACCTCCATCTTCAGTGGTGATGTTGGCATTTTTAGATTGGTCTAGAGTAGAAACTCACTGTCTAACATAGGTGATAGGTATTGGAAAATTATTGTAAACATGCTACACGTAGTTTTTAGTATATAAAGATAACACCGCCCCAGGGGGCAGACAGAGTGCCTGGGACTGCCCTGCTGAGCAGACCTCGGCTGGGCAGGGAGAAAAAAATTTACAGATAAGATACAATAAACAACCCTGAGACTGAGAAATGAAGAGCCCTGACTCCTTCTTCAAGCACCAAGCTGGGAAAAGAGACTTTCGAACTTTTCTCAGGATCACTCTGACCAGCTAGAGACCCCGACAGTTTGACACCAAACACCAGGCACCACAGAAGCTGCTTGCTCACCCGCCCCTGCCACAGCAGGGCAGAGGAGAGAAAATTGAACAAAGGGTCTATGACTTGAGATAAGGACCCAAAGAAAACACTCCAGGGGCAAAACAGGCTCCTCTTAGAGGTACAAAGTGAATTTATTGCTAACAAAATCAGAGTGGGATAATGAGAAAATAAAATAAGCCCTTTAAAACAATTTTCCCCAAACTTTCTCTCCTTCCCACCACAGCACCGGGAGACAGGGGGTGAGACAGGGGGTCAGTTCATCACCCAAGGTTTTCTTCTGCTTGGCTCAGAGAGAGAAGTTGTTTTCCTGTGAGACCATGGGGTCTCTCCAAGGAGAAACAGTTGTCCACAAACCTCACTGACATGGTTCCAATCTCACCAGCAGCAGTCCTCCCAAAACTGCTGCGATAGGAATTCCCCGCACAGGCACACAGCCCTCCCAAAACTGCTGCGGTGTGGGTCACTGCTCCATGGGGTGCATTCCTCCAAGGAGAGGCTGCTCCAGCCTGGCAGCAGGGTCCCTTCTCCACTGGGTCTCCCACTGAATCACAGCCTCCTCCAGTACCCAACTGCTCTGGTGTGGGCACCTCTGCCACGGGCTGGGGATGAATCTCTGCATCCCCCGTGGATCTCTGCATCCCCTGCAGAACTCTTCTTTCACACCCATCCTGTGAGTTTACATGTTGGAAAAATATGGATGTACATATTGTGTGTAAGATGCATCTCTCCTTTCTCAGCACAGACCTGTTCATGTATTTGTATTTAATAGTTTTGGAATTTGTTTGGGGTTTCTGTTGTTGTTGGGTTTTGTTTTGCTTTGCTTGGCTTAGTTTTGCTTTGTTTTGTTTGGGTTTTCTTTTTTGGTACATTAACAACTGTTTTAAGACTGCAACTTAATCAGATAGGCATTTTTAAACTCCTAACTGAGAAAGTTAGATTTTATATGACTTCAAATTTTGTACCCTAAGCAGCTAATTTTTGGATATGCCAGGGTAGGGCTTAGCATGCAGAAGATAGAGACTGGAAAGAAAAGGGTGGGTTTGCTGTTAAATGGATGGTGCTGAAATGAACAAATAATAATATCCACTGTAAGGCCTCAATCAACTCCCTCAAGGAGATTTTTGAAAGGGGTTACAATAATTCTTATAACTCTGGGTAGGACACGTGGGAGAAATACCAACCAGATATTCTTAAGAGGTCAAAACAACTTTATTGGCAAACTTTAGAAAGTCAGGAAGCTTTAGTGAAAGATTTAGTACACATCCAGTCAACATTAAACACTTCTCAGAGCATTAACTTGGCCCAATTTACTTAGCAAATATCAAACTCACTCAGTGTTATTTTACTCAAAGTGTCCCAAGAAGAGGGAATTAGAAGAAAGAGAAAGAAGGTGTAGGTACACAGTTTGTGGTGATTAGGAGTGGGGCTGTGGCTGATCCCCAGTGGCTCCAGCTGTGCAGGACAGGTGAATGCTATGGAAGGTAAGGAGCCATGGAGTGCCCAGGGGTGCTGAGCAA
>JAYDZK010000268.1:6043595-6056084 GCA_034509185.1 Euphonia xanthogaster
ACATCAGGCACAGCACCACCAGCAAGGCAAGGGAGGGGATTGTCCTACTGTGCTCTGAGCTGGGGCAGCCCTACCTTGCGTGCTGGGGCAGTTTTGGGTGCCACAATACAAAAAAAGCTACTGAGCCATTAGAGAGTGTCCAAAGGAGGCCACTAGGATGGTAAACATTCCAGAGGAAAAGGCATGTGAGGAGTCGCTGAGGGCACTGACTCTGTTCAGCCTGGAGGAGAGGAGACAGAGAGGGGACCTCAGTGCAGTTACAAATTCTTCATGAGAGGAAGAGGAGGGGCAGGCATTGATCTCTGCTCTGTGTGACAGTGACGGCAGCCAAGAGAATGGTCTGAAATTGTGTCAGGGGAGGTTTTGTTTGGATATCAGAAAAAATTTGGGCGCTGATACAGGGTCCCCAGGGAAGTGGTCACAGCACCAACCTCACTTCAAGAAGGGTTTGGACAGCACTCTCAGGGACAGGTGTGACTCTTGGGGACGACCCTGTGCAGGGCCAGCAGCTGGACTCCATTACCCTTGGGGGTCCCTTCCACCTCAGCTGATGCTGTGATACTGATGAACAATGTTCTCTGCCACTTTGAACAGCTCCCAGCAGCTGCCTTGTCACAGAGTGGGGTGAGTGGGACGAGTGCAGCGCCAGCTGTGGCACAGGCATGAAGAGAAGGCACAGGATGATCAAGATGACTCCTGCTGATGGATCCATGTGCAAGGCAGAAACCACTGAGGCAGAGAAATGCATGATGCCTGAATGCCGTGAGTGGCCAGGAGCTCCTCTCCCCTGCTCTGAAAACAAACATCATTTCTGACACACTGCCCCAGCACACAAAGAACACAGCTAAACCAGGAGCAATGCTGCTTTTCCTTGTCCTCCCTAAAATTGGGAGAAAAATCTTAGGGATTGTGCATTTAGTAGCACATTCACTATCACGATGAGAGCTTCAATAGAAAATGTTCAGTGGTGTCCTGTTGCTGTGTGACCCACACAGTGGTGTGTGTATCAGCAAGCCATACCTCAACAACTCTAAGTTATGCAATATGAGGTATATTTGACCATAAGGCTAGAATAAAACACATAAAATTTCAGAAATTGAGGTGCTTCTTTTGTGCAGCCAGCCACACCCTTACTGTCTCTATTAATTTCTTATGAAATATTACATTATCATCAGAGATAATTTTTAAAATATTTTTAGTAGATTAGATATGGAAATTTCACTTTTTAGACTAAATTAAGTTGACTTCCAGTTCTATTCACTGCAACAATCCTTTTTTTTTTTTTTTTTTTTTTTTTACGGGAGTTGTGATTGAAACATAGCTCCTTAAACTATTTATTCCCCAGATGCACTGAGACCCAGCAGATATAACTTAGATACAGAAAAAGATAGCAAATATATTTAAATCAAGCAAACCTTTCAATTTAATGTAAAGTTTTCTGAGCTTCTTCAGCATCACCATTCACCTTGTGGCAAGAAATTATAATTGGCTGATGACAGATAAAACCTAGCACATTTTCCACCTGTATTATTTTCAAAATATATACCTTCATACTTTATTTATAGCAATAAATTGTTAATAACAAGAATTAATATTATTTTTATTTCCTACCAGATACCATCCCCTGCCTTCTGTCTCCCTGGTCTGAGTGGAGTGACTGCAGTGTAACCTGTGGGAAGGGAATGAGAACCAGGCAGAGGATGCTGAAGTCTGCTGCTGAGCTGGGAGACTGCAATGAGGAGCTGGAGCAAGCAGAGAAGTGCATGCTGCCAGAATGCCGTAAGTTTGGAGAATTCCCTGGAAGGGGAGGCTAATTATGTGTCAAAATCTGTGGATCAAACCTCCATCACCACTTCTTAGCATCACTTCTTAGCTTGGCAGGGTATCAAGCATGCACTGTTTAAAAAAAAAGTTGTTTTATTATTATTATCATCATCATCCACTTTCAGCAACTGAGAGCTGGAATGTGACTGTATCTTAAATTCAGCTTGCCCTACCTCACCCCATGCTTATTCCCAATATTTCCATGGGAATACGGCTCTGCATGTTTAACACACTGCAGCTCCAGGCAGCTCTCCAGTGGGAAATATGTCAGAATTATAAAACCTGGTTTATCACTCAAATGCGGACAATGTGCCAGGAAAGAAAAAAAGAAAGGTTGAAATCACCTGTGTGATTCTTTCAGCTCAGAAAGAGCACAAAAGAAGCTTTCTCCACCCTTGATACACCTCTGAATGGTATCACTTTGCAACCTGCTACTGGATGGTGTAGAGGCAGCTGCAAAGACTTTTTTACCCTACTTCATTAAAATCCCCCACTTCTTGGGTAGAGCAAATTTCTGGTTGCTTTTCAGTCTTTGTGAAGTGTGATAGCATAAGGCACTGCTGAATGAATGAGATATGATTGCCTTTAGCATCCTGTTTCCAGCTGGTTTGTGAGGTTTTATCACAAATTACATTATTTTTCACAGAAATTATGGGTTAAAAGGGCTTTTACAATGTAATTGCTCATTCAGCTTTTCTTAAATAATGTGAAATATAATTTTGATTTTTATTCACTGGGGCTGTAAGTGTTAAGCAGTGCTGAAAGATGAAGACTTTTAAGATATAATGGTATTAGTGAATGTGGCTTATTGCATAGCACTGCCAGCAAAGCAGATCTCAGAGGTAGCAAATTATTTTTAAATATAACTCAATTTTCAACAGCTTTTCATTACAAAACAGACAGATGGGTGGGACAATTGAAGAAGGCACAGGAGAATTATTTATATGTTCTTTGTAATTTTAGTGATCTGCCAGCACCACTCTTGAAGAAGAAATTGAAGAGTGTGTCAAATAACACTTCTGCTAGAAATGGACTCAGAAAATTCTGACATGCAGCCTCCAAACAATTGATGAGAAGATTGGAGGCTTAAGTAGAATCCGTGTAATTGGGGTGCAAAGATTCATCAGGCACATCTGTGTGTTTCTGTGTTTAGATTTGGTGTAATTTTTTGTGTTTCCTATGCCCTGCAGCCATCCACTGCGAGCTGACGGAGTGGTCCCAGTGGTCCGAGTGCAACACCTCCTGTGGCAAAGGCCACATGATCAGAACAAGGATGATTAAAATAGAGCCCCAGTTTGGGGGAACAGCCTGCCCTGAGACCGTGCAGCGCAGCAAATGCAGAGTGAGAAAGTGCCTGAGGGGAGCAGGGATGGAAAAAAGGCGCTGGAAGGAGGCCCGGGAGAAAAGGAGAAGCGAAAAAGCAAAGAAGAATTTAGACAG
The DNA here is from genome assembly GCA_034509185.1 of Euphonia xanthogaster. NCBI lineage: Eukaryota > Metazoa > Chordata > Aves > Passeriformes > Fringillidae > Euphonia > Euphonia xanthogaster. The sequence goes on from JAYDZK010000268.1 coordinate 6,046,860, forward strand.
TGAGCAATATCCAGGTGAGTGTGAAACCACTTTTAGTGGTTTTCTGTATGACAGTGATGCCTTGTGAAGGCTCACCTAGAACAGAAGCTGGACAGAGCTAAAGAATAAAGTAGGGATTTATTAAGAGGCCTCAATAGATCCACCTTGGGTAGCAAAACCCAAAATGGTCCCAAAATGCACGAGCGCTCCCAGTGTCTCTCCCTGGGATCAGTTCTGCTCCATTTGCATCTTGCAGTTCATTGTCCCATTCCAGCTTTAGCCCAGGCAGTCCCACCCTGCTTGTTTTTCTCTCTCCAGCCCATGTTGTTTGTGCTCTTGGGCTGGAGATTTGGATCATTTGTCCTTGGTGCCCAGCTGGAGAAGGAATTGTTTTGTCTCCCTGCTCTATACAGAGAGCTCACCATCCCCTCACAAGAAGCCCAGACCCACACACTACAGCAGCACAGAATGTGAAAAACAGAAAAGCTGAAACCTGAGGCATCAGCAGGAGTTTGTGAGAACCTCCACCACATTCTGTGAGAGCACCTTCAGCACTTCAGTCTATAAAACACAGCCACTTGCAGTGCTTCCCCATCACCAAAATCACCCAGCCTAAGCTCAGGGCACCATGGAGAAAGGTCCACATCTGTCCGAGTCCCAGCACTAAAAATATTTTAGCTACTCCACATGAAAGTGTGAAAAATTTTAAATTTTTCACCTGGCAATGGACTGATTGCAGTTTCTCCAAATCTGGGTGGCAATCATTACATCCTGTTAGCTCAAACATTTAAAATATTTGTTCCTGGATCTGATGCTGAATTCCAAAACTGAGCTAATTTCCACCTCAGCAGTCTGATTCAGACTCAGGCTGCTCCAGGAGATCTGCTCAAACTGCTTTTCCAATGGGGGACAGTATCATCTAAAACTAATTCCTCATCCATCATCCAAACTAATTCCTCAAATCAACAAAACATATCTTGTGGTATAATTAACATTATCTGTGTAGGAATTACTGCTAAGTTGTAGCTCATGCTTATCTGAAATTTAATGACTTCATCATTTTATCTGTCTTTTTTAATGTAAATAATAAATTTCTTTTTACTTTTTCCAGCGCCTGACAAATGCAACTTGGTTATTTATACTTAGCAGGGGTTTCTACTGCTAAAAACTTAAACTTTTTTTTTTTTTTTTCAGTTTGTAGGATGAAACCATGGACTGCTTGGACAGAATGTTCTACACTCTGTGGAGGTGGAATTCAGGAGCGCTACATGATGGTAAAGAAGAGGTCCAAAAGCACTCAGTTTACCAGCTGCAAAGACAAAAAGGAGCTAAGAGCATGTAATGTCCATACTTGTTAACAAAACACAAGGTTCCAAGTGATGCACTCTGAGCTAAATGGAAAGTCAACCTTGGTTTGTTTTTTTAGAACAACAACAAAACAACAACAAAATATAAAGTGTATATTAGTTTTCATTTTTGCAGTGTGGTTTGCTTTTTAGTCTTGCTGGTGCAAGAAAAATATTTTATAAATATTTCCTCACGGAGTTATTCTGAGAGTAAGTCTTTGTTATTCCAGCCAGCCCTTAATGCATAAAAATAGTAAAGTCATGGTGAGTTATTTAACTAAAATACAGACACATCTGTATGGAATAGCCATATAGAAATAAGACTTGTAAAGACATGGGATGCATGCATATTAACAAAACTAAGTTAAAGTGACAGGAAGTTTCATCTGTGGGAGGATTTCTCTCTAGATTTGATTTTGAAAATCCAAAGCAGTGCCTCAGTGATTACACAACTATGCCAAGGAGTAATGTCAGTAATGCTGGTTCAATAACAATAAAGGTGCATGTTTATCTTTTTGCACTATTGGGTTAAGCTGATAGTTATTATCATTATTATGATAATAATCTAAACACTTTTCTTCACATGGATGCTGTGGTCCATGAAAGAAGGTCTTTTTTTCTTTAAAACTTAAAAAGGAAATAATTTTTGTGGCTCAACAGTGATACCTGACCACCACACAATCACAGTCAAGACAGCACAAAAAGAAAACATGCAAATATCATAACATGTGTACAGTCCATTGCCTTTCAAAATGGACACAGAACTAGTAGAACTTGGTCTAAAGGGTTGCAACAGCTGTGCCATTGGATGTCTTCCACATGAGGGACACAAAAAAATTAGATTCAGTTTCACAAGGATTTTATTCACAGGAGAAGAGGGAGACAGGTTTATAATAAAACAAGAATGGTAGAGAAAAGGTGAGCCAGGTTCTCATGCATCCCTTAAAACTGAAATGAGCCTCTGAAAGGAAAGAATGACAGTCTTAAAAAAAACCTGATTATAGATTGGCACAAGAATACATTTACAGCAGTGTCATTTATGTCTTTTTTTACTCAGAGCATAGGGTAATCTAAAAATTACTAGATTTGTGAGAATTACCCATTTCTGCATATCCTAGCCAGGTTAAATGCCCTCCCTGACTACTTAAGTGATTAAAAAACGGACTGAGATGATAAAATACCTCCTCACTCTTCTATTTGCTATTTTACCCCATCTCCTGCAGAGTTTAGCTTTCATTCCTACACAGAGTCAGGTGTAATTAGGGTGACCCTTGGGCCCCACTTGCTATTGGAATACAATCTTTTCCTGCAATTCCATTTTCCTGTAATAATCTAACATTAAGAGGGGAAGGTGATGGGTTACCTCTTGGTCCAGGCAAGCCAGCATACCCCTATGTCTCTTCTGAAGTAAGAGCAGTGCACTGAAAACAAAGATTGTTGATGTCGACACTTAAGCTTGAGAGAAATTAATGGAGTGAATTTTTTTAATGGTCTCTAAACCAGCCTTAAGTAATTTACTCACTTCCTTAACACTTGGTCACTACCCTGAGGACCTGACAGTTGGATTTTAAATATTGCTGTGCACTAGAGACCTCTGAGCTGTTCATCTTCCCCACACCACCACCCTGGGGATCCTCTGTACCTGAACAGGCTCGTTGGGCTGGTGGCATTAATTGTGGGGCTGTTCATCAGCATATCTCCACTTAACACTGCAAGGGCTCCTCAGGATTTCCACAGCCATCACATCCTACCTGCTCTCAAGATATTCTACTGCTTTCTGCAGCTTTGGAGTTAGGGAAAGGCCAGGGAAATAATGGAACCAAGGGCAGCGTGAACCCTCTCCTGCTGCTGCTAAATGAAATGGGTGCACACCCATAGCAAACCAAAACAGGAGAAAAAAGAATACAGCAAAATTTAATGCTAAAACCAAACATTTTACTTTTTGCACAGCTTGGCTCACTTAATAATATTAATTCAGATAGCTTGCCTCCTTGTGCCTGTTCAAAAATCATGCAGTTTATGTCTCTACAGCACTGCCATGACAGCATAGCAGCAAGACCATCCCTCAGTAGTGCATTTAGGACCTTATATTTCACTTGTATGACCAAAAATAAAGAAAACCCAATTAAAAAAAATGTGGAGTGATATAGGTGCTGAAGGAGTGACCAGCTGAGCATATTTTGGGTAAAGAAGCTGCAGAGAAAAGCCACAATGATCAATGCCATGGCAGAGCCACATCTCTGGCTGAGCTGACAGAGGGTGTCCTAGCTGAATGAGGCCATTCACTCAGAAAAGTAATCTTTGTCCATAAAATGTGTGGTAGGGTGCTTTTAAAGGCTTTGAAGGATCTGTAAGCCTGGGGCAGAGAAAACAGAAGAAGTTTCTCCTGAATGGAAAAAATTTGCTGAATTCAGGAACTAGATTTATCCCATAACCACTTGTCCAAGCTCATCTTGCAAAACCGTGCCTGTTTCAGCAAATAATCAATGAAACCCACTGTTGTATTTTCAGTTTCACATTTGTTCCAGTTCATCAAGCTGTTTTGTCTACTAAATAATCCCTTTGCCAAAGGCCACATAGTTCAAATACACTTATAGAAAACATACTACACCTTTCTGAACTTGCCCACAAAATTGTCCATTGAAACAGTCTGGCATTCCTTTCTCTGTGCTTCTTGCTAATTTGATTCTCCAGATCCTTTTTTTTTTTTTTTTTTTCTTCTCTCTCTTAGAAGGCTGCTCAGTGTGATTTCCAGTCCTTTCTCTTAGGCTCAATAAAGTTCTGAATGCAAAAAAAAGCAAATTGCTTTTTTCCCCACCTTGTTAACAGATGAAATGACAAAGTAACTGCACCGGGTCAGAAATGTGTGACCACTCCTGCTTCTGTTCAGCTCTTCACACTTGTTTTTCTGTTGAAACATTTTACAGATCTCTTGTCTTTTGTCTATCTTGATACATGAGAAACATTTAGGCTTGTTAAATTTTGTATTAAAAAAAAAAACACAAACAAAAACAAACGAAGGAAATAAAAAAAAGAGGCTGATTTTCTATTCAGAACAAAAAAGAAAAACCTCTGATATACAATATGTAGAAATCTTGCATTGTTACTGTAAACTTTCTAGTAGTGTAATAGGCACTGGTTATCAGTCAATAAAAATAAGAACTGTTATTGTTCTGATGTCCTGAATAATCCTGCTGAACTCAAAGCACAGATGTCACACCAGTTTTGTAGACCTCAACTACCAGATCCTAGCATTGTGAGTACCATTTTTTTCTAATATACAAAGGATAGAATCTTTACACATAATAAAAAAGAAAAGTTAGGGGCTTAACAAATGTACAGTAGGACTCTGTTTGTGCGACATACGAGTTAAACAAAATTTTGTTTGATTGCATTTTTAGATTTCCTTTGTTGCTTTTGTTTGCTGTGGAATTATGAAAAAGCTACCATGAACATTTCTTACCAAAGTCTTGAGTAGATGTTTTGTAGTTGTCTGCCTAACACATTATTGTTATTATTATTATTATTATTTTGGAATAAAGACATCTTTACTATGAATTTTACACTTGTATGAGATTCTGTTCAACTTATATGATTATGTACACCAAAAACCATTTATTAATATGAGTCAAGTCCTGTTCTTATTTACATTTTATGTAAATATGATATTGTTCAAGGTCACAGGATATCAGGAGTGATTGGTTTTATTAGAACCAGTCATTCTTTCTACTTAGAAGTTTTTTGCATCAAGGTCTTTGTCAAATAGTTTGTTGTTCTTTTGAAATCAGGGGGTAACTTAGGAACATCACATAATGTATTTGTGTATTACTCTCATGTGGGTTTTGTTGCTGTTGTCAGTTTTTAGTAAAAGAGAAACTATCTAAAAGAACACATTTTAAAGCCTGGTTGTACATGAAAGGAAAAATTATTAAAAATAAGCTCTCAAAAAGCCTGAGATTTTGTGAAACTTTTGACTGATCTTTTGTGCTACTGGAAAACAGTTTTGGGACACTGTGGGTCTGAGTGTGCCACTGATAATTACCCAGAAATTTTGGAGGTGGAGGAGCCAGAGAGCAATGCTGCTGCTCTAGAAATCCAATTGTCTGTAACATTTGCAGCCAGTTAAAAGCAACCAGTGTGTTCACAAAAAAACCTCTCTAGCCTAAAACTGAAGAGTAACCAGGCTGAGGGGAGGCTGGAGGTAGTAACTGAAATATGCTAAAACCCCTAAACTCCTCACTACCACGTTTAAGGCACTTTAGGTCTTTGTTCCACGTGCAAACCCATTTAATATTTTTATTGCAACACTTTCAACCTGGGACTCAGCCACTTCATGTGGTGTTGTGCAAAACAAAGCAATTCTGTTGAGCTGAGTGATACTGCATTCTGTCTCTCCTGCTTTCCAAAAGACAGAACAATTTTTGCCATAACTTGTGGGTTCTCTGCTTCCTTTTTCTACCTCCCTTGTGTCAGGATTGAAGGCACCTGAGATGATCGTTCACATTCAGGTGTTTATTGTTTCTTAGCAATGTTACAGACTCACAACTGTGAGTTCTGCAGACTTTCATTAGCAAGGCACAAAATGGCCAGCTATCTCTTGTTACAAGGTCTTTTAAGGCTAAACTATCCAATTAAGAAAGGACACCGAAATTATTTTCCCTTTAACCCAATAACTGATCACTCAAAGCCAGCAATGCAGATTTTGCTCTCCAATTACAAAATATCACCCAAACCCATGAAGAAGAAGGAAGAAGGTGAAGAACAACCTGCCTCCACCCTAAAACTTCCATCTTGCTTCATATTTATTACTACATTCTAAAGCCCCAAACTCTTAAGTTTTCCACCATGTGATATTACACACTTCTAACCAAATACACACCCGTAATCCCAGTGCTATAGATCAATTTTGGAAGCCTTCTCCCCAGCCTCAGGTCAAATGCAGCAGTCTCTTGTGGGTCTGTGCCTTTCCGCACAGAAAGTTTAAAATTCTCAGCATCCAGGGTTCCAACAATAACCGATGGGCACATTTGTGGTGTTTCAAGGTCCCCAGGATGAGGTGAGAGATGAGAATTTGACTCCAAGTTCTCAGAAGGCTGGTATTATATTATATCATATCATCATATCATATCATATCAATCATATCATATCATATCATATCATATCATATCCTAAAACTATACTAAAGAAAGAGAAAGAAGACATCAGAAGGCTAGAACAAGAATGATAATAAAAACCTGTGACTGACCAGAGTCCTGACATAGCTGGACTGGGATTGGTCATTAAATTAAAACAATTCACATGCTGGGTAAACAATTCTCAAAATCACATTCCGGGGGAGCAAAACATGGAGAAGCTGAGGCTTCTCATCTTCCCAGGAGAAGAAATCCCGGCGAAGGGATTTTTCAGAAAATATCACAGTGACACACATTAACTGCTCAGCAGGCAGTGACAGTTCTCACACGTGGTCTAGGTGTCTTAATGCACCTAATGTGTTAATGCTGGGAGCTCTGCATTCCTATCTTTCTCAGGAGCCCCAGTTTCTCTGCCATCAGTAATAAAATCACAAGCACTGAGACAGGAGAGCCCTCCCTCTCTGTGTAATCACCATATTTGCACAGGGAGCAGAAATTAAGCCTCTCACAACTCACTATTTGCTACCTTTACATGGCAGGGTATTTTGAGATAGGTCTTTTAAATTATATGTTTTATATATACTTCAAAGAAAGACCAAGAGCCTTAAACCCTCACCCACCATGGCCCAAGTGCAAAAAGCACCCCAATGCTGCTTGGTGTGCACCAAACCAGCTGTACCTAAAGTGCCTTTTTATCTGAAAAAGAGAGTGACAGAGAGAGCACATGCATAGAAAGGAAAACGGCAAAGACGGCTCAATCACAGAACTTTTCCAGGCAATGCTCTCCTTCCCACTGATGCTGCCAAAAATATTGTGATATTAGAAGGAGAATACAAAGGAGTAGCCAGCAGTGGCACTTCAACAAAGCCTCTTTAAGTAACATTTCCAGATACAACTAATGAGGCTGGGGTTAGTATTTATTCTTCTTCATAAGCCTTGAGCCAAGGGAACTGGGCTAACAGCTGATAAAAATATAAATAACAGGTCCCATATTTTATATGGTATCACATATTACTTTATCCACATAAGTCAGAAGTTAAAAGGGGAAAAAAAGCTTTTTACTTAGAGTATCCTTATGACCACTTGGGCAGTGAGGGAACCAAAGCAGTGTCTAGAAAACACACAGATTATAAGTAAAAAAAATTGAAAATGGTCTATGTCATGATTTCAAAGTGCATAAAAGGTTATGAATGGTAAATATAGTTTTATAGCACTTACATAAAAAGATACACAGAAAATAAGGTGCACAAGTATAGAAACAGTACTCCCAGAGCAAACAAGCAGCTGTACTATTTAAAAAATCAAAATATTTGTACTCATCCTCAAATGTCTTCACTGAAGGAAAAGAAACTTTTGTCAATCAATCTATTTGCAAATATACAATACTATACTTTTTTGCTAGGTTTATATATGTATACACTGTAAATATATGGTTTTTTGCTAAGTTTCAACTTCCAGTTTACACACACCTTAAACGTTAGAAATGAGGATAAATATATGTAAATAGTTCAGTCCTGGGGGACACAGTGTGCAGAGAGGATCAATGCATTCACACACAAAAAGACTTGAAATGTCTTTTATGGAGAAATAAAATGATATCCCACTAGATGGCACTGGAAGCCAACACAGACAGCTGTTTGTGGTTTAAAAATAAGGAAAAAAAAAAGAAAAAAGAACCCCAAAAACCTAACAAAATATAAACCCCAAGTAAGCAGAGTATCACTGTGGGAAGGGACTCTCAGGCTCTAAATGAGCATTTTTTTCTCTGTAGCTGCCCACTCCCTGCATCACCAAGGGCATCACTGCTGCTGGAATCCTGTCCCAGCCTTCCTTAATTCACTCAGGAATGCTCAAGGTGCAAATCAGCTGGGAAGGGATAACAGCGGCACAGAAAGGAGCCACAGTACCACCCTGGTATTCTCTGCCACACCTGTTCCCTGCTCTTCCAGCCAGGCATCCTTACCTTCCCTTTCAGGAAAAAAGTGGTTTTATTGATCTTTAGAAGCAGAAACCTTCCAGCCCAGGCAGAGGGAGTGAAGAGGCCCAGGATTTCAAACACTCTTACAAGGGAGGTCAGGGAGAGGAGGTTTGAAGACAGGCATCCCTCAGTTTTTGTGCCAGGGTGAAGGTGGTGCCTCAGGTTTCAGCTTTTATATTTTTCACATTCTGTGCTGCTTTGGTGTGTGGGTCTGAGCTTCATATGAGGGGATGGTGAGCTCTCTGCACAGAGCAGGGAGACAAAACAATTCATTCTCCAGCTGGAGAAGGAATTGTTTGGATCAAGGACAAATGATCCGAATCTCAGGCCCAAGAGCACAAACAACGTGGGCTGAAGAGAGAAAAACAAGAAGGATGGGACTTGATGGGCTAAAGCTGGAACTGGAAAATTAACTCCAGTATGCAAATGGAGCAGAACTTATAAAAGTGACCCTGTGACCAGTCAGGCATTTTGGGACCATTTTGGGTTCATCTTGGCTGGGCTCTTGTGCTGCCCAAGGTGTACCTATTGAAGCCTGCTAATCAATCCCTACTTTATTCTTTAACTCTGTCTAGTCTCTGTTTTATGTGAGCCTTCACAGGCATCAAAGGCACTGGTGACTGCCTTAAGTTGGAAATGGGGGTGTGTGTTCTATTCCCATCTGTCAGAGATGGGGCAGTTCTCTTACGTTCATTGGGCATTTTTTTCTTTATCTCTCCCACAGCCAATCCTCCCTCCAGGAGATCTCTTCTGTCAGTGGGCCATTCATTATTAATTATCTTCTGTTCAT
>JAYDZK010000268.1:6076554-6089405 GCA_034509185.1 Euphonia xanthogaster
ACCTTCAGCTTTAAGTCGCACAACCTCTTCTTTTCCAAGAGGAGCTCATCCTGTGTGCTCTGTGCAAGTTGTATTTTGTCAGGCAGGTCTGACAACAAAGACAAGAAATACGTCTTTCTTCAAAGAGCATTTTTGGAAAAATTTAGAGAGGCTTCTTTCTGCTGTCTGAAGACTCCTGTCCATGAGCCTGAGTTCTCCCGTTCTGCTGGCTCTTTAGCAGCAGGAATGCAAGCAGGGATCATATTGGGAACAATCTGACTGCTGCAAGCCTGCTCTGTATGTTTATATAAAAAATACAAATTAGCATGTGATTCTCCTATATGTAATGGAAGCAAATTGCCTGGAAGAAATCCTGCAGCTACCCACTTTACAATTTACTTAAGACAAACATTCATTTCCAGTCAGGAACAATACTGTGATTTTTTGTCAAAGGTAACTGTGGAACTGCTGGAGTCTGTGCAAGGAAAAGCTGGTAGCAAGGAAAACAAACACACATTTACAGAAGGAACCCTTATTTTACAGCTATATATAAATTATGGAGTCTCAGTGTCTGGGGTGAACTGTTGTAATACTTTTGACATCACTGTAACAATTGAAGAAGCCCTCTTTTATTAAGGAAAGAATCAAAACCATTTTAGTCCCTGAAACAAAATTAAATCCTTTTCCAAGCAAAGTTTCCTTTGAACAAAAAGGAGAACAAAGATTCTGTTTCTGCCAGCCTGGCTCACAGGAAAGGCCTTCAGACACATCAGCCAGGCACAGAGAGCAGAGGGGAAGCAGAGCAAGGGTTAAGAATGTCCTGGTGAGTTTGCTTCCAGATCCCAGCAGGAAAAGCACAGCACAGTCAGGGCATTCTGTGTGCACAGCCACAAAACGTTGTACAGCTAGTTTTTGCTCAAGTGAGTTCACTCTGAGTTTAGACCATTTGAGCCACACATATAAGACTAAGAAGAAAATAAGCAAAATATATATTAAAAAAAAAAAAACAACAAAACAAAAAACCACAAAACAAACTAACAAACCCCAAAACCTTAAAAAAAACCCCAGTCAAACTCATTTCGTGTTTTCACATATGACTCTCCTACTAAAAAATACATTTTTAAAGCGGCAGTTAGAGTAAATATTACCAACTTACATCTCTCTATGTGCTGAATCATATACTCCACGTTTTTACATTTCATTTTAGTGCAGTTCTAGAAGGGAAATTTGATAAACACAATTTATTATGCAGAAACAAAGAGGAAAAGGGACTACAGTTTGCTGTCATATTAGCAACCATCTGAGCAGAAGTACACTAGAAAAACTCAATTCCATTAGATCCTAAACCCATCTCTGTTTTGCACTAAATAGTTATTTAGTTGTTAACACTGGGTATTGGAAAAAATGTTACTGGGTCACATATTCCCCTCACATGGTCTGTTCCTCACATAACCCCCTGGTTTCTGTATGCTCTGATGGTCTGTCCCATGGGTGGTCCCTCCCCTCGCCCCTCCCCAATGTTACCCCATTGTCCATGGTCCTCCTTCCCCGCCCCCTCACCTGGGGAAGAAAACCCCACTGCAGGTGGGGGACGCCCTCTTTTGCTGCCTGGGTGGTCGCTGCCACCAGAAGTGTCCTGTCTCAAGCTAATAAAAGGGATACTCGTTCCCACGTGGCAAAGATCGCTTCTCGTCTTTTACTTCGTCCATGCGAGTCCGTTTGGGCTAGAATCAAGAGCAAGCCGGGTCGGACTAACATAAGGCTCAGAAACCAAACGGATTACTGCACATCTCCACCTGTCTCCTGCTCCCAGGAATGGGAAAGATGTTCAGGCTGTGCTGTTTTCTCCAGCACACACTGACAGCCTTACCTGAGCAGCAGGGAAAAGAAAAATGACATAACTGTGCTTTCTCTGCCCTGACAAGTGAGGCCTTTTGTTTAAAATGCTGCAGAGTATTATCCACAGCCTTTAACAGCCCCTGATTTTTACATTTCACACATCTAACTTCCCACACATGCACTTGGAGCAGTACCCCAAAGAGATGGGAGCTGTGAGTTGTTAAAACAGGACCTAATTTTTGGGTGAAGGTCAGTATCTCCTTACAGGCTGTGCTTCAGCTGGAGATACAAAGGTGTTTAAAACAAAGGGCTGATCAGCATGTCAGGCCAGGCTTCTGTCAGTCTCAGCCTCATTTACTAAATTTAAAGTTTAATTTTACTAAATGTAAAGTTTAGCGCGTTAACAGGAGCCAGTGATAGCACAGTAAAGATTAAATCCCCCTTGCCCAAAAAAAGCAACATCAGTTTCACTAAACCAGCAGAAAACCCTGCCTTTCCCATTTGCCTGATTCTCTTTGGTTTCTTTTTAGTTTTAAGACACTGTCACTGAAGTTTATGCATCATGTCACATCACTTCATCTCAGGGAAGCTGAGAGGAAGAGTGAACATTACAAAGTTTATGCGTTTACTCCTGCATCTGTAAAGCACTGAAAAGCTGCACAATTATTTAGATGCACACAGGCAGAGGAGTTAATTCTTACCTTTTTTCTCCTTTGCACTAACCCCATGGAAACCTCTAGCAAGTTACAGGCATGTGCATGGACACACACCAGCAGGCAAAAGGGTGAAACCTCATAAACCAGTGCAAACCAGCTGATTCTGAGCAGAACTGTCAGCACCAAGAGCCAGAGGTGTGGGCCAGCTGCAGACTTGTGGCTTTGGAGAGAGCAGACAGTTTTGCACCAGCTGAAATGGTTTCTACAGACAGCCTGGCCAGGGCTGCTGCTGACGATTCTCAGCAGTAAAAGTAGCTGTTAAATCCTGAATTAGCTTGAAGTCAGGTTCACTAAATTCAGAAATGAGCTATAAAGATATTTTCAAAGAGGATGAGCAAATGAGTCAATTTTTAATTACTTATCAAGGAGGGGTTTTCAGTAGAGGTTGTTTTTGCAACTATGCAAAGCAATAAATATAATAGATTTATAGTTGTTTTTGTTTTCATTACAAACATCCAGGATTTGATGCGACTACAGAGATCAGAAATGGCTTGCCTTGACCAATATTTATGTAATATTCTGTCTTCCAGCACACAGACAGAAAAAACACAAACACAACATTCTCTTCTTAAAGGAAATAATCCATGCATTTACATTCAAACAAAAACAATGAGACCTTCTGTTTAAGTCATCTTAAAACTTCCCTACACTCCAATCATACAAAGGCAGGATTTGGTCAAATTCTGGCGCTGGTACAGTGAGTTCAGCTGCTGGAAGATTCTGCAGGTCATTCCTTGTAGCTCTGCACGTTCACTCTCACATTTAATCTGCCTGCACCGACCCAACCAGCCCCAATCAATAGTGACAAAGTGATGGACTGAAATTATCATTCAGTGCTTTGTGGCACTCTGTTCTGTAGGTTCTGGCTTGCCCTGGCCCTGGAGTTTCCCCTGGGTGCCTTGAACCTGGAGTTTGCCCTGCTCTGATCTCTTAGCAGAAGTCATCACTGCTTGGCAGGAGCAACGGTGCCGGATGGGGCAGAAGCCCACACCACCTGCAGTGAATTTTGGGATATGACTTCATTCCCCCACCACCAGGCAATTCCTCATTTTATGCCATGGGTAATCCAGAGATGCTTTACCCAGAGCCTGCCACCAGTTGTCTCTGTGATCAGGTGACTTCAATGCACCCTGAAATGTAAATAACGCCCATCACACAAACACCTTCTCTCAAAATCTGGGGTCTGGCTTTACCAAGCGCCTCCACAAATAGCTTTTAATGGATTTTAATGTGGCCAGAGGACATCCTTGCAGCCACTAAGCCCTTCACACACCCACTATCACAGGACTAGGTGGGTCTGGACCTCCACCACACCACCAGCACCAAACCTGGACTGCCGCAACCTGCCAGCACCAGAGTGCTCTGCACAAGGCAGCAGAATAAATCAGACCCACCATAGAGCAGCACTGGGTGGTTGCTTTCACCAGCTGACAGGGTATTTTTATATCCAGAAAAACAGAAAATGGAGATTTTGAGACTAAGAGAAAGCATGTCAAAACAAGAACCTTTCACTTCTGAATAACTCTTTTTGCTAAAGCTAGATCAGCTTCAATAACAAATAACTGGGGGAAAGAGACTTCCAGCAAACCTAGGAAAGATGTGACATGACACCCCAGCAGAGAAGAAGCAGTGATCTGTGAGAGAATGGAGACGGGGACGCTTTACATCACTCCATGTTATTACATTACACATATTACACAGAATTCTATTACACAGCTGAGCTCCCGGATTATGCCAAAGTGGAGTTGAACCCTGATTTCAATCCTCCCCTCTTCTGAGCATGCAAAGGATTTTTATCCTTACTCGAGAGCATGAAATCTAGGTGTAAGAGCTCATACTCAGCAGAGAGAGGTTGCAGAACCTCATGTCAGCACCAACAACATTGTCTGCCACCTTGGTGAAACATCCCCACATATTTTGAAATGCACTTCCATGACAGACTGGCTTCACAAGGCCAAAACCAGTTTAGTTGATTATTTTCAGTATAAATTCCCCCAGCACTCAAAAGATTTCAAAACCTGACAACCTATTACTGAGAAGTATATCCTTTCTGATGAGAAGAACTAAGCCTTTGAATTTGGATTTTTTTTTTTTTCTGCGTTACTAAAATTAAAAGCATTGAGAATGAAAAATTTCAATTAAGTCAATCCTCGGTTTAACATTTCACATTGTCAATTTTTATACTCTGAACCAAAAAATGTGACAAAATCAGGGTAAAGAAAATAAGAAATAGCTAACAGCTAGCAGAACTTAGCTGTAAATACCAAAACAATATGCAATGCTCCTGTGGTTTGGCAAATATAATCTGTTGATAAAATTCTCCCATATGAAGCAGTCTGCCTGAAAAGAAAATCATGGGGTGATTAATTAAAAACATATTAATAAATACCTTAAAAGATATTCTAATTTGAAAACTAAGTACTGATCATATTGTTTCTCACTGCTAGAAAATCTGAAGAAGCTGCCAGAAATCAAATACACTTCTACCCTTTTCAGGGTGAGTTCTGCCATAAAGAAAAGCCATCAGGAGGAATAGTTTCTAATTTCACTTAAGCATTTTTAATATAAAGCCTCAAACTTGGGGTATTTACCACTTCTTTCTAAATGCTTACCAGGACTCTGAGATTTTTGAGTTCAACTTCAAAGACCAGCACCAGCTTTTAAAGCTTTTTAAAGTGTCATGAAGCAGGAAGCTGCAGGATTTAGATGGGTGAGTTAAGGTCCCAGTAAAAAACTATCAGCTTTCAAGTAACACCGGGAGGAATCAACTCCCAGTTTGAATTTCAAATTCTCCAGATATCTCTTGCAGTCTCCCAACATCCCCAGCACTGCATCTGCTTTTTTGGGAAACCAACTTGACTGCGTCTTGGGAAGCACACAAACAGGGAGCTGAAGACTGCTGAGGCACAGGAGCTGCTCTGTCCTGAGGGACGCCTTGAGCAAAACTCTCTCTCTGTTGGATACATTTTCCCACCTGAGCTCTTCTGATCCTGCCTTGCCATGAGGACACAGCCCCAAGAGCTGTAACACCCAGTTCCTTCATCCCCCTCTGCTCACACTCCTGCAGGTGGTGGAGTGAGGGTGAATTATCTCCAGGGGCTCATGCTGCTGTTTCACTGCCTGAACTGAGGCTCAAACCACCGAGCTGCCACATCAAAGACCATCCCACTCCCTTCACTTCCAGGCAATTTAGAAGGAGTGCACTCGGGGCACTTTTCTAAGACACACCAAAGGTACCAAGCTTCAGCAGATGGCACAGGAATATGTGCACAGAGCCAGGCTCCTGGGGCTCTGATTCCATGGCAATGAGTTCATTTTCATCCCTGCTCTCTCACTCAACTCATTCAAAGTAGGTGCTCACAGACTGGTCTGCACTCCTGCTGCCTTGAAAATGCTCTTCAGATGTGCCTCACCTTATTGTGATGTGCCTCACCCTCTTCTGCAGCACCTCTTCCACCACACTTTCAGTTCATGCAGAAACCATCTTATAGTCTATGTTCTGGGTTCTGGATTCTGTGCTTCTACAATCAATGTCGAAAAGCGTTGTAAAACTTGAATTCAAGATAACCTGGATTTTAATTTTTTCTCATTTTGCAGTCTGTAAAATCCATATATTATTATTACATATATATGGATATTAATATCCATATATTATTATTAATAATGTTTCAATATAAAATTCTTAATAATTATTCTTTATTTTTTCTCATTTTGAGTCTATTAATCAATATATATACTTATATATAGATATTCATATCCATATATTATTATTAATATATTTCAATAGAAAATTCTAAATTCAAAGTACAAAAACAAAGCAGCTCAGTTAAAAAGAAAATAGCTCACCTATGTTTATTTAGTAATTAAGAAATAAATAATAAACAACTAATGTATGTTGACTAAACAAATAATTAATGTTGATGTATTTTTTCCAAACATATCCAGGAATCCAGCAATTCAATTTCTAACCCCAAATCTTCCAAGATATTTAAAGCACTGCACTCCAGTGCTACAGAGCACTCTGGATACAGGAGCATTTGTGCAGAGACTATTTATTAAGTTCTGGCTTGGAAGACTTATTATGGAGAAAAGCAAAGTCATGCCAGGATGTGGTTGGTTTGATAAACAATGGAAGGAGATTTCATAATACGGAGTTCTATCATTCCTTCAGCATAGAGTGCAACAGAGGAGGAAAGCTGAAAACACAGAGGCATAAGTCTGTCCTAATGGAGAGCCAGGCAGGTTGGCTCCTCACAGAGGGCAGGGTCTGGGGTTTGTTGTACCTTGTACCAGGGCTCACAGGGCCCTGGGCAGCTCTGCACTGCCAGTGAGTGATGATACAGTGCTGGATAATATTTTAAAGTACCTAAAAATATTTTTAAAACTTTTATTCTGTTTTTAATCGTGTTATATATATATATATATATTATAATTCACATTATCATAATCAGAAGCTAAAATACACTATAAACATTTCTTAACCTATCAACTTTTCACAATACAGTGTTGGATAAAATTTTAAAGTAACTAAAAACATTTATAAATATTTTATTCCATTTTTAATCTTATTTAAATATATATATTATAATTCAAAATATATATTATGTTATAATTCACATTATCATAATCAGAAGCAAAGTATTTCTTAATTACAATACACTATAAACATTTCTTAACCTATCAACTTTTTATGGTACAGTCCTGGATAATATTTTAAAGTAACTAAAAAACATTTTAAAAAATTTTCTTCTCTTTGATCTTACTAAAAAATTTAAACAATACATATATTATAATTTACACTATCCTAATCAGAAGCTATTTCTTAATTACAATACATTATAAACATTTCCTAACCTATCAACTTTTTACCACACCATACTATATAGTCTAAAACTAATCATCTAAAACTACCCCTCATAAATCTCACATCTTACATAATTCTACTTCTCCAAAATATCTAGTCCTATTTACAAAACCACTCTTTAAAGCCTTCTTCTAACTCTATTTCTCTCAACAATATCTATCCTATTCCCTAACATTTCTGAACCAACATTTCTTGTCTCGAAATTTACACACAAATACATACTATATAAACCTTCTATCACACCCTAAAAACTCTCTACAAATCCATTTCCCACAATGCAGCACACAACTTGTGATTTCATCTGAGAAGCAAACCAAGAAATGAAATTGCATTGCTCTTCTGGAGGGTTGAGAAGCTCTCCAAGGTTTAGCTGCTTTCAGAGCTGCCAGGCAAGGAGCTGGAAAAAATACAGGCATTTTTGATGAAAATTAAGTGCATTTAAGTTCTTTACAAAGTTTCCTTCATTCAGTCTGCAGTGTAACCCCCCAGGGTTCAGCTGTGTTGTGTTTTGGCAGTTCTATCTCTCCAGCCATCTCATCCACCCCTGTCACCAGCTCCATTTCTGAGGGGAAATGTGGGGTGT
Organism: Euphonia xanthogaster; assembly: GCA_034509185.1. Classification (NCBI taxonomy): domain Eukaryota; kingdom Metazoa; phylum Chordata; class Aves; order Passeriformes; family Fringillidae; genus Euphonia; species Euphonia xanthogaster. The sequence continues at coordinate 6,084,536 of JAYDZK010000268.1, forward strand.
GATGGAATCATGAGGTAGAGCTGTTTGAACCATCCAGTGTTATCTGTGTATCCCTGTGCCATCTATCATCTAGAAATTTATGCTGCTTTTCAGATCAATCAAAGGAATTAAAGCTCTTCAGGACATAACTCCCTGCAATTTCTTTTCCTGGGAAAAGAAAAAAAGAAATTCAATCTGTTTTCGCTGAAAGTCCAATACATGCTCATGCTCAGACAGCTGAACACAAAGGTGTCTGCCTCTATATATCTTAATTTTCCTCTCCTGGTAATAGTAAAAGATTTTAAAATCATAGAAAATTCAGGGAGCTAGAAAGAAAGTTAGGCTTGTAGGCCCTGGGAAAATGTTAACCCTCGTATTTGCTAGATAATGTGAAACTGCACCTGTGCAATCAGTATACGATAAATGATATAATTGCTGGATGTGATTAGATATAATTATTGTTTAAAGAATCATGAGAAACAATGTTATGGGTTTGAGGGGGAACATGAGAAATCCGTGCTTGGATAAAATCAATGTACACATTAAACAATGTAAGTTATAATAATTAATATATAAGGTATATAATTGAATATAAAACATGTTTGGCTCGAAACCATGTTGGAGTCAGATTTGGGTTTGTGTACCCCTGACACCCAGAGCTCTTAATAAAAGCACCTGCATATAATCATTCCATGATTATGTGTTCCTGAATGCGAACACAGGAATCAAGAACAATCATTGTATGGATATGGTGTAAAAGCGTGTTTAAAGCCAGCTGAGGCAGAGATCATTTCCTTTTGATGCAGCACAATGCCATCAACATCTGCAGGAAACAAAAGCCTCTGGTAAGGGCTTACAGAGCACAAACAAAAGAGGGGCCCTAGGGGCAGATAATCAGTTTACACAGAGCTCACAGTACCCGTGCTATCAGGATGGAAAACAGCAACAGAAATTCGAGTGAAGAGAAATTCTGGTTTAGGATGGCTCAATGTGTGATCCAAGAGGCACACTGCACCCGGGGCAATGTGGGCAGGCAACGGGCTGAGCAGGCACTGCCAGGTCTCTCTCCTGTCACCTGGGCAGGCAGAGCCCCTGAGCTGCCACAGAATCCCTCAGGAGAATCCGGTAGCAGCTAAAAGCACCTGGAGGATGAAGCACTTTGGAAACCGCCTGCAAACTGTAATTTGAAACACTCCCCACTCCCAGCTCCTGCCACAAGCAGCACCTGTGTCTGTCACCAACAGAAAGCTCTGCTCCATCTGAAATAAATTGATAGAAACAAATAGAATCTGTTTCTGGAAATCTCATTTCGTTTAATCAATGCCTTTTTTCACGTTTAAAACCTAATTTAGAGATTTCTAAAAATGAAGCACAACTCAAAAGGGAAAAAAATTTGCATGTTTGACCCTCATTTATGCATAATTTTGGTTTAATAACAATGGCTTTTTGGTGATGACCTAAGCATACCTTGTTGAATTAACAATTTATATATAATATATGTATCTATATATTTAGCCATAGTCCCAGGGCACTTCTGTGCTATGTAAAGCTCTGAAGTACCATCCTCTGCCCATCCCAGTAGAATCACACCATAAAAATACAAAACTTTCTACTATATTTTCAGTACTTAGCCATTTTTTTAAACTATCCTGTGCCATAACATGAATCATCTATTATTGCACCAGTCATAAAAGACCTCAGAGATTTGTGATAGGTTGAATGTTACTAAGCCAGTCTGACATCAGAGGACTGAGGTCTAAAATGTTTCCTCAGAGGAACAAATGTCTGTAAATAACTCTATTGTGTTAAAAGGTCTGAGAGCAGCCACTTTATGACCACTGTCCAGTGCCTGCTTTGAATGTGCTTCCCTGTAGAAACTACAACAGCAGTTTATATATTTAACAGTTACTATGGAAAGAGATTTTAATCCACAGTAACTATGTCTGGCAGCATTTGCTTGGAATATACCAAATTAAAAAAAAAAAAGAAAAAAAAAGAAAAAACCTTAGGAGAAATAGCCCCATTAACTTTCAAAATTTCAAGAGCAATTATTTCTGTCATAATTCTGCTGATGCTTTACCACAGGGTTGCCATTTCACCATGACAGAAGCCTTGCTCTCCACACTCCATATTCTCTATTGCTATCACCACAGTCAAGAAGAATCTGAGATGAAAAACAGTGAAAAATTCAGTATCACCACTATGAATTCTTCTGTTCCAGCTGCTTTACTTCTCACATCAAATTACAATCCTCTGCATAGCCACAATATCCTAAGCAATTGCATCAGAAGTTATTAGGATATTACACAAAAATGAAGGATTATCAAACTGAGGGAATCCTGGCTGGAGTACAGAGATGAAAAGATGAGTAAGTCTGATCTGGCATGGAAGATAAAGAAGTGAAATACACGTTCAACGAAATAAACTGCCAGCTGTGACACAAATTAGTATTCCTCTCTTGACTTTCCTGGAGCTATGCTGATTTACATCAGGCAAAGATCTGTTCCATGGTTTCGCCTTGTGATGTACCATCAGTAACCTCTTTGAAAATTATTATCAGTGTGCTGGAGGTCAAGGAGGCCAATGGTCTCCTGGGGTGCTTCAGGGAGAGAATTGCCAGCAGGTCAGCGAGTGACCCTGCCCCTCTGCTCAGCCCTAGGAGGCACATTTAGGGTGCTGTGTCCAGCTCGGGGCTCCTCAGGACCAGAGAGATGAGGAGATCCTGGAGTGGATCCAGGGGAGGGTAACAAAGAGCATGAAGGGACATGAGAATCTTTTATCAGGAAAGGCTGAGGGAGATGGGCCTGTTCAGTCTGCAAAAAGAGACAACAGAGAGGGGACACCATCCCTGCCTGTCAGTGTCTACAGGGAGGGGTCAGGAGGTGGACCAGGCTCTGCTGGGTAGTGCCCAGCAATGGGACACAAGGCAATGAGCAAAAACTGATCCACAGGATGTTCCACCTGAAACTGAGGAAGAACTTCTTCACCATGCAGTGATCATGCCCTGAACAGATTACCCAGGGAGGCTGTGGAGTCTCCCTCACTGAGATATTCCAGACCCATCTGGCCACAATCCTCTGTCATGTGCTCTGGGATGGGACAGGGAGGATGGACCAGGTGTCCACTGTGGGCCCTTCCAGTCTGACCCACCCTGTGATCATTTTCTGTGTTATTTCAGTTGTCTCTTCGCTGCATCATCAGCAACACTTCCAATATACACGCAGCCTCCTCCCTGACATCCTCAATTTCAGCCTTATTCCAGTGACTGTCACATTAGACAGTCCTTGAAAAATGAAACTCTTCTGAAACAGAAGTTATTTAGAGCTATACCAGCTATTCACTGAGGATCTGACACATTTGCTTTAAATAACTGTTCTCCCTCTTCTAAACCATTTCAGGGTTTATCATATTTAGTAAGCAATATTTTTTCAAAATTCTTAGTCTCCAGTTCCAGCCCTTTTACCTTCCGGTGTCTACCAGTTCATGCTTCCATATAATGAGGCTGTGTTCTCACTGAAAATGCTCCAAGCAGCAAATGACAGCCTTTCATCTCTCTCATGTGGCTATCAACTTCAGTTTGCTGGCCAAAAAATGACTGCACGTCTCATTTACCACATACATTGAACCTATGCCTTTGTATTTTTCTCTCCAGGTTGACTGGAGAAACCACGAGGCAGAGACAGAGGACAGCTGCAAGGTAATAAACTGAAAGGATGTACTTCAATCTTTGAGACCAATGTCATCCTTTTTAATTCACATGCTCAGTATTGTAATCTCCTAATTAGCTGCTTGTATACACGACCTTCTCAGGAGATCATGCTGCTTAAAGTCAGCTTGCACATGTTAGGGGGACAAAGGGCTACCTTGAAATTTTATGCATATTTACTATGAATGGCACCAAATCATTCTGGTTGTCTACCAGCTGGAATTACTCCATGTAGACTTATGAAAACATGCTTCCTGTGCTGCACATTCTAGAATAAATTGTAGCCAGAATAAAGAAAATAAATTAAATAAATAATTTATTAAAAGAAAATAAATTAAATAAATAATCCCTGCTCCCTCGTATAAATCTCTGTATCAAAGGTGTGAGAAGATGAGAAGGAATAACAAAGGGCATCACTTGTGTGCAGACTGGACTCGATTTCTGTAGATTCAAAAAGTATGAGATGCTTGGATTGTTTTTTTCAAGCGTACTGACATGTGCTGAGCTTTATTGCTTCTGAAAGCACCCTTGCAGCCTTTCCATGAGACTTTACAGCCTCCCAGTGACTCAATACTCACTGCACATTAGCTGCTCTTTGAATCTCTCACGGGTACTTTGGCCTGCCTTGAGCAATGTTAAATGTGGCTAACAAAATGTTGCTGTGCTGATGGGGACATTCTTCACATCCCAGCTGTACCCAGAGACCCTTCCAGGCTGAGCTTGACAATCCTGCCTGGCCCTCTGAGCAAACCATGCTAATGGAGCGAGAGGAAGAAACAGAAGAGAAAAAAAATGAAGTTCCAAAGTCTTGCTTTAAGCTCAAAACACATCTTTTGACTCATGAGCCAGTACCTTTTACCAAACATGGTCCTGCCTGTGCACTGAGCAATGAGATACAGCACAGAGTAAAGCTGCCTTAAATCATATCTCAAAGACTTCTGCGGTGCTTGAGGGCCCTTAGAGCAACTTCCTTGGCGCTGCATCCACCACTTTTAACTCTCACCAGTGACAGGTTCTGCAGGTGAAAAAACCCAAAGGTGCAGCTCATCTCAGAGTCCCTCTGTGAGCAAAAGTATGGAGCCTGCCAAATTCTCCCTGCTTGATGCCTCAGGTTTAGCTTTCATATTTTTCAGATTCTGTGCTGCTTTGGTGTGTGGGTCTGAGCTTCAAATTAGTCGATGGTGA
>JAYDZK010000268.1:6091447-6107979 GCA_034509185.1 Euphonia xanthogaster
TATTATATTATATTATATTATATTATATTATATTATATTATATTATATTATATTATATTATATTATATTATATCATAATGCTGTACTAAAACTATACTAAAGACTAGAGAAAGGATACTTACAGAAGGCTTAACAAGAATACTAATTAAAAACTCATGACTCTCTCCTGAGTCCTGACACAGCTGATGGTGATTGGTCATTAATTATAAAACAATTCACATGGAACCAATCAAACAATCACCTGTTGGATAAACAATCTCCAACCACATTCCAAAGCAGCAAAACAGGGAGAAGCAATCACATTATTATAGTTTTCATTTTACTCTGAGGCTTCTCAGCTTCCCAGGAGAAGAAATCCTGGTGAAGGGATTTTTCAGAAAATATGACAGTGATACACCTGGTGGTCTGTTCATGTCCATTCTTAGGGTAATGGATGCTGATAGCCAGCCCTCCAGATTAAAAAAAAATAATGTCATTTTATTTAAAGGAAAAAGAGTCTTGCTTTGTGGCCAAAGAGCTGCCCCAAGGCATATCTCTCCCTAATTTACCTCGTGGTCTTGGGAAAGCCAAGTAGCTGGTAGCTGTTTTGCTGAGCTAGGGAATTTGGAAGTTTGGCATGCCTTTCTTTTTTCCTTTTTACAGAATTGTGGTAAGCCTTTACTTTCTAACAGCTCTAGAGTATCCTAATTTGTTACAAACTAACTTTTAAGCCTGACTGGTGCTGAGTTCTAGACCTAATGGAGTTTTGTGTCTCAGGATTTGCTTCTGAGCACTTTAGGCTGTGAGGATGAGTCTCTTTCCACTGCCCTCCTGTCAGGCTTGGGGGGGATCTCCTGGCAAGGGCATTTCTCCCTCTCTGTGCCCAGCAGAGAGTGATGCCTTGGAGTGGCTGCCTAGAACAGAGGCCAGACGAGATTGAGAGAATCAAGTGGATATTTATCAAAGGCTTTCAAACAGCATAGTCAAAAGCTTCTGAGGCTACAATCAAGATGGATAATGGTGACAAGTTTTTCAGACAATTAAAAGTTTGGTCCAATAGCATATCAGGGCTTAATCCTCCAATTACACTTTCAGGTTATTGAAGTCATATTCCCCCAGTTCCCCCCACCCCCAATTCACTTTTGTTTATACTTCTCAGGGCCGTAGGCCACAGGGTGTCTTTGGATCAGAGGCTCAGAGGGAATGTTCTGTCTGACCAAAATGTGAAGACAGTTAACCACACTCTGCATGGAGTTTGGAGTTATGCACTAATGCAGTAGAGGATTTCAAAACTATAAAATCTAAAATCCTAAGGCATCGAGGGGGCAGAGGCACAGCTGGGCTTTTGCTCTTCAGGGAGAAAAAGATGATCTCCCACTAAGCTGGCGACTGGCTCAGGTATCTCCCTCTTGTGAGGCCTTGTGCAGGCTGCCCTAGAGCAGAGCTAAAGAATAAAGCAGGGATTTATTCAAAGGATCCACCTTGGGCAGCACCAGAGCCCAGCCAGGGCTGCACCCAAATGGTCCCAAAATGCACGAGCGCTCCCGGGGTCTCTCCCTGGGATCAGTTCTGCTCCATTTGCATCTTGCAGTTCATTGTCCCATTCCAGCTTTAGCCCAGGCAGTCCCATCCTGCTTGTTTGTCTCTCTCCAGCCCACGGGGTTTGTGCTCTTGGGCCTGAGATTTGGATCATTTTCCTTGGTGCCCAGCTGGAGCAGGAATTGTTTTGTCTCTCTGCTCTGTGCAGAGAGCTCACCATCGACTAATTTGAAGCTCAGACCCACACACCAAAGCAGCACAGAATCTGAAAAATATGAAAGCTAAACCTGCGGCAGCACATCATGAAGAGCCAGTCCAAAGGACGTTTTGCCACTGGTACCCAGAGGGTAGTGGACAACCAAGAAAATCCCAGGTGTTTTTTCCAGGGAGTCCTTCCTTTATTTTAGCCACTACCAGCTTTCCCTGAACATAATTCAGTCATACAGAGGAAACACAAAATTTTGCAGAAATGTCACATCAAGATTCTGTCAGTGAAGACAATAATTTAAAAGTCAATATCTCATGTAGCAGGAGGGTCAGGCTGGCTGGGAGCACAGGGGCAAAGCCAGACTTCAAGCATCACAAAGTTGAGGATTTGTCAAGGCTAGGAAAATGCTACTATGTCCAAGCAAAATGTTTACCAACAGCATGCAAACCTCCCAAAGGCATTTCTAATACAAATCAAAACGAGGCATTCCTTAGTGCCGCACCACCTGAACACCTGTGCTATTGATGTTAAGGAATAAAAATCTTTCCCCAAAACTTTATCATGAAATCCAAAGACTGTTCTTCTGAACCTCCTCTTGTGGTAAAATCAAGTGGAAGATGTGGAAATAAATATCTGACAAAACAGCCATTTAAAAGAGGCCCTTTAAAACCCTGCCTGACTCATTCATAGAAAGAGACCTATTGATTAGAGTGTGATTGATCAAGGCTCAAACCAAAGCCTTGTGGGTTATTTCTACCATACATTTCTTTTTAAATCTTCCACTAGAATAAACTGCAACAGCAAAGTTCAAGTTCTGTATTTCATATATGAGGTGACTGAGGAGTTCCAATCAACAAAATCCTTGAAAAACACTGAAAACTCATCACTAACTGTGAACTTTTGAGAAAATAAAACTGGGTACAGCAATTACTGGTGCCACTACTGAGATGTAAAGCAGGACTTTCACGGAGAGGATTAATAACAAAACAAAGCAAACATGTTACCACAATGTTTGAGGGAGTGAATTTCTCTCCACTGTATTATTTCTGTCAATAAACAAGACTAGAGAGAAAATACACTGTTTAAGAAATTATCCCAATCATCCAGCTACTTTAAACTCTGAAGAAAAATGCCCCTGCAGTACTTCTCATGAATGCTAATTAATTTTATGTAGCAAATCCCAATAGATCTAGTGGATCCAGGAGCGGCTTGAACCTTTTGAGCTGGGGCACACTGTAAACCCTGTTAAATTCTTGTTCTGGAAACCACCACATCTACCCAGAGACAGGACCAGGTGCAGTCCCAAGGTCCAGGAGTCCTTGAGTCATGATCTTCCTTCCAAGGTGCTCATTAGAAAATGCTAAACCTTTTTATGGGGAGGCAGCAAAGTAAAAGGAGAACCATTACTTTGCTGCTTCCAACAGCTTTACTACTAATTTTTGCATTCCCCTTTCTCCTATTTTATTTTTAGTTGTTTTGAATTGCCCATAATTAAAGCAGTGAGATTTAAAAAAAAACCCAAAAACTTATTTGAGTTACAGAAAACAAAAAAAATCACAGCTCAAGCTAACAAATTAAAAAAACCCAGCAAAAATTACAGAACCCTTGCCTGAGAGGAAAATGTAGAACTTTTTGCCTCTGCTTGGTAGCTCATGGAGTACAGTAGAGGACTAGCCATTAATTATCCGTTAAAACAGAACTTTTTTTATCATCCTAAATGACATGGGTGCTTAAATTTGGGAAAAAAGCCTTTTGGGAACAGTACCTTACGTACAGAAAGTTTGGGTTTGCAATTTATAATCTATTAAACTAAAGCTGGCATTTTCTGCCCTCAAAATAAGAGAAAATAGATTTTTTTTTCACCTGTTATTTCAGATCCTGAGATTGTATAGCATCTCTTTTATCTAAAGCTCTCCCTTCAATATTGAATGTGCAAGGCTTTGGCCTGGTTGGAGTATAAACCAATCAATAGCAATGTTTCTGCACCTTAGCTAGAAAAGAAGAAATTCCACAGTGAAGTCCCTAGGGCAAATGGCAGTATAAAGCAAATTTAAAAGCCACCCCCATCAGGGCTGAATGTACAAGCTAAAAAGTTACTTTTCTTTTAGCTTTTCTGACACTGAAATATTCAGTAAGTGCCAACACATAAGAATATGTTGAAATAAACTTATTTCCAATTCAACTAGCTTAACAAAGCACCTTATATGGGTTTTGCTACTTGCTTTTGTGGCACAAGAAGTTCAAGCCTCCTAGGCTATTGCTATGTTATGTATTAAATACAATAGAAAGGTTATGTTGTGTATTAAATCCACAGAAAAATGGGGCCTACACTCAACTCTCTCATTTAAATGGAAAAAATGGTAAAAGTCTAAATCTTACATTTCAAATCTTCTAGACTTCCCCTTGAAGCTGGGGGAGAGCTGAGATCACCTCCTAAGCGTTCACAGTAGGGAAACCACTTCAAGCTGAGAGCCTTTGGGCAGCTGCTCCTGGCTCCTCCTGGAGCTGCTCCCCAGCTCCTTTGTGTCACCTGCATCTGCTGCTTGAGGTCTCTGCTACCCTTCCTTATAAAAATGAAAGATATTTCCTAACAGCCTAGCATTGCCAGGAGCCCCCAGCACTGGGAATAATGTGCTCTGACTCCATGGTTCAGAAAGGCTGAACAAATGCTTTATTAAGCTATGCTGTATTAAACTAATGCTATACTATACTGAAGAAAAGCCCATGACTGCCTGAGACAGCCAGGACACAGCTTTGAGTGATTGGCTAATCACTCAAAACAACTTTCACCAGTGTCTAATTAACTAATCACTTTGGGTAAACAATCTCTCCGTAACACGTTCCACGTGCAAAACAACAGGAGCAGTGAATAGAGATAAGGATTGTTTTCTCTTCTCTCTGAGCTTCTCACTGCCTTTCCAGGAAAAATTCTTGGGAAGTTATGCCTGCTACTCTCTGTGAAGAGAGCTGTGGCCACAATACCCCTCCTTCTTCTCCTTACAGCAAAACACCAGGTCCTTCTGATGTTCTCAACACTGAAAACTCACAAGCTGTGGCAAAACCTGAATGCCAGAGGTTGAGGCTGAATTTGAGAACTTATCTTGCACCATTCCTAAGCCTGGGCTTCCATTGCTTCTTATTTCTGCCTGCAGGAACAGCAAAGTAGTTCGCAGATCTTTGGGAAGCTAAATCAATTAAGCTTGAGTAATTTATGGCTTTAAAACATCTCAAGATTGTTGTACAGCAAGCTGAGCTGCACTGCTAGGTTAAGTTACTTGGATTATATTTTAAGGCAAGATGTGTGACAGTATTAAGTAAACAACACCGCAATTTAATACTAAAAAGCAGCACAGCTAGAGTTATTGCAGCCTGAGGTAACAGATAAACAATCAGTATTTCACCTAAACAGATATACTCTGGTAGAATTACTGAAATTACAATACCCAATGCTGTTCTTTGGAGAGAACTTTAATGCTAGGAAAAGCTCATTTTTACACAAGCACTGCCTTATCTGTAAAGTTAGCACAACCACCCCACTCAAATATATCACCAATTATTTTGATCAGATTCTCCAGCAAACCACCCCCTCAGCCATGTACATTACACCCAGAGACAGCACTGATAAGTGCTCATCACAAAATGCTAACTGCATTCCATTAAAAGTACTCTAATAGCCTATATGATTTTAAATATTGCATGCCATTTCTGTCTAATTGGTCTAAAAGGAACATTTTTCTTTACCTTTGGTTTCCATGTGAACTTCAAAGTTCTTCTGGAACTTGACAAAGACAAACACTTTGATGTTCCTTTGCGTTAGGAAAATCTTTACCCAATAAATTACAATTATGTAAATACTAGCCCCCCTGGGGTATAAGTTCCTCTTTGAGGCACAAGATGATTAGAGCAGAAAAATTATTAGATTTGTCCATGGCCACGCTATACTTTCCTTCCTCAGGAAATTCTGTTATCAAAGACTTTAATCCTATTCCCACTAAAGCAAGTAAATTTGGCCATGGAGTTAAATGGAAAAAGAATTCATTTCACCCATTCAGACAGTCCCCTAAAAGCCTGGATGTAAGTAGCATTCCCAGCATGAATATTCAGTTCCAGTTTTTAATACTGTGCTTTCAGAGCCGTGAATGATTTTACTCATTCCCCTCTCTGCTGATGGGAAATCTCAAAAACTGCACAACGCTGCTGGGCAGTTGGGCAGGCAGCACACAGCAATCCCATCTCCTGGGAGCTGCAGGGGAGCACACAGCTTGGCTTTGGACATCAGGGCTGGCTGGGGAGTGGCCTGTGGCCTCAGCTCTCTTCACAGAGAGCAGCAGGGACAAGTTTCCCAAGGATTTTTCCTGGGCAAGGCAGTGAGAAGCTCAGAGAAGAAGAGAAAAAAAATCTTATCTCTATTCACTGCTCCTGCTGTTGCACTTGTGGAATGTGTTATAGAAATTGTTTACTGAAAGTGACTTGGTTAATTTTATCAATTTTAATTAAGACACCAGTGAAAGTTGTTTTGAGTGATTAGCCAATCGCCCAAAGCTGTATCCTGGCTATCTCAGACAGTCACGAGTTTTTCTTTAATATTCTTTAGTATCTATAGTATTGTACCTCTTTAGTACGTGATTTAATATAGCATTAGTGTAATATAGTATAGTTTTAATAAAACAATTGTTCAGCCTCCTGAATCATGGAGTCAGAGCACATTGTTCCTATGTTGGGGGCACCTACATCAATAATGGACTCATCTGATGCTCACAGGAAAATATTGGTTCCTGCAGCCCTGGTTCCATCACCCAGTCCTTTCTGTCCCCTCTGCAGAGGGCACAGTTTGTACCCTGCCCCTGGAGCCTTTATGTTGAGCTTAGGGGTCTGTTTGGGTAGCAGGCAGCTTTCTCTATTCCATCCTGGCTTGTGTGATTAGGAAAGGCTCCAGCAGAGCTTAACCTCCCTTCCCTTGGAACAGTCAGCTGGTTTGGGATTTGGTGTAACTGTTTGCCTACAGGTTCCCTCCTTGCTGAAGGCCATAAGACAGTCCCCAGAAATGCAAAGGAGGACAGAGCCTCTTACCAGCAAGCACAGTGTATTTGGGTTGGTTTGTAGACACACTAGGCTCCAGTGAGGAAGCCTATCTGAAATTTAAGGATTTATCTTCAAAATTTAGGGCCGGAGAATAATAGCCTCCTGAATAATTTACACAGGAATGTTCTGAAACACATTTAGGAGAATGAATTAGGCTAGAGATCAGGGTGGAATTTTTAAGAAAGCTTTTTCTTCTCTACATAGAATAAAAGGGAAAGTGAATGGTGTTACATGTTCATATTATAACACAGGGCCTTGCCAAAGGGTTATGGTAACTGCAGTGTCTAGCACAGAAATAGATCAAAGTACCAGATTCCAAATGTTGAGAAGCTTTTGAACTATATTCCAGAAGGGATGTTACTATTCCATAAGTTTGAGGGCTTGTCACCTGCTTTCAGCCCATAACACCTGCTTAAAATACTTTTGTACATACATGCCTGCATGAAAATAATGTATTTCTTTAGAAGCACAAAATAATTATCTAGAACTTTGGGCAGTGCTGATGGGCCTAGAGAAATCACAAAATGTTATGGGAGTATTTGATGTTCATAGCCTCAGGTGGGGGCTCTTGCCAGTCTAGCTGTGGAACACAAGTTTCACTTTTGTTTCTATTAAATCTGTATTATGTTACACACACACACAAATATGCCTATATTTAGGCATATTTATTTATTATGCTTTATGCTTGTTATTATCCTTTATTTGTTTATTATGTTTATTATTGGGCATTTAGTTTATTATGCTATGCAAGGATTAATCTTATTCCCCTCCCCCCCCAATGCTATATTATTTTTGTACACATAATTGGTTTTTATGAAGGTAATTAGAGTTCACCTGTATTCACATGAGGAGATTAAGCCAGTGGTGTCTGCTGACTTTAAATGCAACTCCTGGTCATTTGAACCTGGAACTCAGCATTCCTGGAAACATTGCCTGAATATCTGAACAGAAAGTTAAAAGTTTCACCCTGGTTTTCTGGGGAAAATTCCCTTGCAGCAGAGAGGGATAGCTGAACTCCCAAGGGCTGCAGAATAACTCTGGGAATGAGGATATTCTCCTGCTGCTAGTGATGGGCAGGTCTGGCTCTGCCCCAGCCCACAAGCCTACTGAAGTTCCCATTGTAACTGATCCATGCACTTCAGTACAAAGGAGATTAAATTTTCTTTCTGGTCTACTGAATATGACTCAGTCACTCAGCTTCCTTTTTTTTCTTTTTTAAAGGTTTTTGAAGAGAAAGAGTACAAAAGCTCTGCCAATCTTGTTTGCTTTATCTTATCCCATACCCTCCTTCATACAAGACAAGCTGCAAAATATTCTTTTCAACTTGTTTACCTGAAGTTTCACAAAATCCATACCATTTTGAAAGCCTAAATGCATTTAAGGAGAATTTCTTTGTAGAGCATTGCTAAAGAATGCAAATAAACTTTCACAGTGGCCTGTGATATTACCAAGTAATATTAGCATGATAAATACATTACAAAATTTTGTCTTGACAGCCTTGTCTTTGGTTTTTCACCTTCCCAGTGCTGCAAAGAGAAAGCACTATCCAAGAGAACCCTTCTAATCTTGGGAAACATGGCTTGGCATTGCCCAGAAAGGATTTATTCTCTTCTAGAAAGGTGACTGTGGGTATGTTTAGGTATTTGTACACAATTCAAACAGAGAATCTGTTTGCTCTTATTACTGAGTGACAAAGTTGTCTGAGATTGCAGCTCCAGACTTTGGCCCATTCAGCTCAGCACAGCAGATGTTTCAGAGAAATACGTTATTAAAATAAACTCCACGCTGCTGTTACTGCTGCTAATAAAGCTGCAGCTTAACTCCATTCTTACTGAGGGAAATGTATTATTCTGTAATTTATTACTCTGTAACTGATTTCAGCCCATTTCAGTGTGGTCACTGTATGTTAAGGCACGATTCAACAGCGTTAGGGAAAGGAAAATGGGGATCTGCTACTTATTTTGTGCCCTTCATTAGCATCTCAAAGAGAAGCAGAACAAAATGAGCAGCTTTAGCAAACGAAAATATTTGAAAGTGTGTTTTTGTTTTTCCCATTTCTTCAGCTTGATGGGGATCTGCCAGAGCATTGCACTATAACTACTTGAACGTGGCCTCCATTAACAAACTGCTATTAATTTTAACTTTCTCAGCAATAGTATTACATCTCTAAATTGCTTTGGAGGCTCTCCAACTGATTTGAGTGGTATCTGATCTTAATCAACTTTTCTTACCCTTATTCAAAGAGTTGGTATTGCAGCAATATACAAATTTGCAAATATTGTGGCAGCTGTTTGGACTTTCACAAAGAAGAAAAGGATACATTTAACAAGCACACATTTCTAATTCATGGTCTTCAACAAACCAGCATCAAAAAATGCTAGTACAAAAACTAAAATAAATAAAAATCGATTATGTCCTTTATGGCTATTCATCATTCTTAAGAAGTTTCATCCTCACTTATCACTTAAAAGGCTTGGGATCTACTTCCAAAATGTCAAGGCCATTTCTCCATAATTTTCCTCTCAGCACTGCAGCGTTTCCTCTGGCAGTGATTTTCAGGCAAAGCAAAATTTCAAAACTACAAAACTAACAACAGCTGGTTTGGACCCTATTCTCTCTTTTCTTCTTTACAGGCAACAGAAGAAGTTTGAAGTTTGACTTACAGAGAATTTTCTCTATCCTTATATATCCTTTATTACTATAATTATCTCAAGACAACAGACTAATGCAGGGTAATGAAAGAAATAATTTCAGATCCTATTGTGAGCAGACAAAACTCAGCTCCCCAGGTTTTGGTAGAGGCAGGTAGCTAAAAACCTGATAAATTACTGCTGTATCACATATCTTTCTTAAAATTAGAAGAGAGTGGACCAAAAGCAGCACTAAGAGGGCTGTTGTGATGCATGAGTTGGAAGGAAAAATAACTGCCTTAGAAATGTTCCAGATCCTATTCAGCAGTGGAAATTAATGGAACATTGTCAATTAGGCTGAAACACTTAGCTTAATGTATTTGGAATTTGCATGATGGATAGTTTATGTAACTCCATAACAAAGATCAGCACGAGAAAATTGGTTTCTTCAACTTCTGAAACTTGTTCATCACAAAGTGAAACAAAGAGAAAATCCATAGATACACATCCATGTAACATTTCCCAAGGGTAAAGCTGGGCATTTCCCCCTGCATTTAGGCTTTCAAACATTATCCAGAAGTAAAGCCCTTGCTAAAAAGCCCAAAGGTACAATCTGAGTAGCAGTTTCACAGCAGACACCTCCCAAGCTTAGCTCACATGTGGCTGTGGGACTCTGAGGACTGAATTCTAGATTTCAGACCTCTGAGAGTGCACCCTGCTATCACACCTGCAGGAACTGCAGGTGCCTTCTGGTCATCACCATCCTGTTCTTTTCAGGCAGAGCCACTAGGTCACAAAGAGATAAGTGGCAAGGCAGTGCCACAAGCTATGCTGGGACTGTACCCATTGGGCAAAGGGTCAGCATCAGGAGCTGCTTCTTGAAAAGTAAAGGAGAAAATTCTCCTTGCTTGTAACTTTCTTCTTCCTGTAAAACTATCATAAGTGCCCACCTGGTGGTGGTGCTTCTCCTGGACTAAAGATTGGTTTGTGCAGTGAAAACAACTTGTGAGTTTATAAAGAACATCTTGTGACCCAAATGCAAACATCTCAACAGAAGGTTGTTTTGTTTTGTCTTTTTTTTTTTTTAATTTGGGATACAGGCTACTTTAAAGAAATCCCTAGTCATTGTAGCATCTCTATACTAATTTAACATCCGTGTATTCCCCTGATGCAAGTTCAGCGATCTGCAAAACTCGCTATGGAGAAAGAAGTCAAATGCTTAACACATTTTAACAGTACAAACTATTCATCAACAGGCAAGACCTCCCTCAGGTTGCTCATTGAGAAGCCACACACTAGTGCTGTTATAGAGCAGTAACTGCATGTCTTGTCTCCACTTTTACAGGATTTACTTTAGGAAAAGATTAATTGGAATTAAACCAAATTTGCATTCTTACACTTACTCCTGTTTTCTGTTGAAAAAAGAAATAACCTTCTTCTGAACTTTATGTCAGCCCCTGAGAAAACCTTTGTCAAATCAAACATTTTACTGAGCATTTGGCATTTGTCATTGGTATAGCTCCTCCTTTTTTCATTAATCCTGTCTTAAGGGTGAGATGAATTCTGTGCAGTTTCTTCAGCTTAGACCTCCCCCACCGAAAGTGATCAGTGACCTGGAAATTATTAGAAAACCTAGAGAAAGATACAGATGGTATTTCTGTGGCAGTCCAAAATGTTTAAAATTACTCTCCTTCCAGAGCCAAACACAAAAAAAACAAATATAGCATCAGATGCCATTACATATATTGGTGCCACACACTCAATTTTTCACTTTTATTCATAAAATTGAATCACAATCAGGTTATGTGCAGCAAGACACCTTCACCCCGTTAGGTTCCATCTGTTCCCTCAGAGAAGTTGGAGCTAGCGGGGGTATGGAGTTTCCAGGGGATTTGTTGGCACTACCTTCGCCCTGCTTTCCCCACAAACAGGACATTCCTGCAGTGGGTGCAGAACCTTCCCAGGAACTTCTTCAGAGAACAGAGAGAGGGCAGATGAGCAGGGACTGAGAGTGTGTGGGCTGAGCTGCTGAGTGAAGGGAGGAGAGCAGGAGAGTTTCACGTGGAGAGAAGACAGAGTGGTCCAAGAAGAAGGCAGACGGGCACACCTTGGCAAGGGCTCAGCAGGGGCGTGGAAGGAGTAGCTGGAGGAAAAGAGGCAAACACAGACACTGAAATCTAGGCAGCTTTAAATTCAAACAGATTAAATAAACCTCTATTCTTTTCATTTTGTTATCCTTATACAATTAAAACATAAATCGTCTCACTTCCAAGCAGGGAACTTCAGAATAATGAGTTACTCTGGACAAGATCTCTGCTTCCAGAGGTATTTAGACCTACATAAATTTGGTATGGTTGCTGAAATATTTATTTTTCAAAACTCCACTTCATAACCAACATTCGTAATGTACTCCTTCCAAATGGGCCCGAAGATGACGATGGCACAGTTTTCTTAGCTGTGGTTTTGAATTCCATATTTAATAGTGACATTTATTAAATATTAATTGGAAAATGCATAATTTATCCCAGTGGCTGGCATAGGTGAATAGTTCTGTCACTCATGACCTCTGCTTGAGCACTTATCAATATTCATATTCAGTCAGGTGAAGGTTTTATTTTTTTTCCTCTTCATTGTACCCTAGTTTCCCAATCGATTTAGCATCCACTCATGTTGGCAATCAATAGGTGCCCTCTGACCTCATCTGGAAGCCACCAAGAGCCCAGGGAAGAAGGAAAGCAGCCTCTCTCCCATTTTCATCTTTGGAGACTGAGTAGAGCAGTGGAAAACCCTGCAGAAATTCATGGCTAAGGAGCAGTAGGAAGAGTTTTTATGACTGCATTAACCAGAACTGGTTTTATGAATGCCCCAGGTGCATTTCTGTGCTGATCCAGGCCAGGCTGAACCAGCACTGGCAATGATTTATGTTAATCTATTTGATGCACTTTGCAAGCACTGACAGTGGTCACTCAGTAACTAACAAAGGAGTTGAAAAAGTAGTTGTACTCAAGCCAATCATTTCTTTGCAGTTACTGAGGTGTAGAAGACAATATGGGACATGGATTTCAGAAAGGAATTATCAGGAAGTGAATATGTAAGAATTGACTGGTGCAAAGGCAGTCATTGAGATGCAGATGTGCATCAGTTAACCCACAGTATTAACCTGAACAAAGCAAGAGAGAGATCTGTGAGCTCCCTGATCAACAGGATCAGAACAGTGCAGAAAATTCACATGCCCATATCCCTAAATAACTGAGAGCTTTTGCCTTAGGTCCTCCTGCACTTCTATGCACTGTTGGTGACACAGACAATATTATTTCCTTACATTAGCAGGTGATGCACTATATTCATATTGGATTAACCACTGAAGTCAATGTGAATTAAGAATTTCCAGGATTTGATTAGGGTGAGATCCTCTGAACATGTTAAATAGGTATTAAAATCGCATCTTTAGTCTCAGTATACATATATATATATATGTATAAAAGCATACAAATAAAAAATATTTCCATTCATTTGCTTGTAACTGCAGTTCAAATACCAGATAACTGTCTAGTAACTGTCAAATGAACAGATTAAAATTGCACATTTTCCTCATTTAGTCTCTTTCCTACAACAATCAAAGAAAACACCAGGAAAAAGCCCAGCAGCAGAATTTCATTTACAATTCCCAGCCTTCAAACTTTGGTACTACAAACACATAGCAAATCTCAAAACCAGCCTGCTTAATAACAAACTGTTTAAGTTTTAGCTTTTCAAATGCTGTTATCTCCCAACTGTAAGGCAATTATGAAAGGCAACTGAGAATATTTTTGCAGATGTGTTTTTGGACTTGTAAGCAGTTACACTGACATGAACCCAATGCAGTGCCACTGAAATCAAATTTGATGGGCACGAAGTTGGAGAAGAATCACAATATTGACACCCAAAAGTTAGCAGAAGGTACATCTTATTTAGCAAATATCAAGCATCACCTTAAACCCTTTTGATTTCCAAATTTTAAAAACACTCTGTGGTGCGTGGCAAATGATCAGCTATAAATGTCTCATTCTCAAGAAGCCAAACAGTTCAATTTCATGAACTCCTTTCTTTGAAACTAACAATCAGTGGAAATGAATTGTGTGCTCCTAACTTAAAATGTCATAGAAAAAATCCTGTAATACCCACATCAAATGAATGGTCCGGGGTTGGAAGGACTTGCTGGTGATTTCAGAGTCACTTTCTGCAAGCTGAAATTGGAAAACCACCAATACCAACAATTTTCTTCTTTTACTTCCTGTCTATAAAAGATTTCCATCAATACTGGATCAAGAAAATAATTTAAGTTCATCTATAATACACCCTAAAGTAGCTGAAATATGCAAGTGAATACACAAGACAAAAAACATTTTCTTTCGAAAAGCATCTGAATATGTTCATTTAATTCCTATTCATCCCTTTGTGAAACATCACAAATCTGGCCTGTATATTTTGGCCTGGATGTTCTACATCACTTCTCAAAGAACTGAGAGCAGAAGGTGATAGCAAGTGTTCAACATCCTCTTCCACTTCTGTACTCTGCATTACTAAGATATAAATAGGAAAATTAAATATTTTTCTGAACAGCATGTAGCGAGCAGGAATGGATTCACCACCTCTGACATACTCTGGTCCCTGACTTCCACAAATCTTCTCATCACAAAATATGAAATAGGCAAATATAGTGAGGGATGAAGATCAAGGAAATAGGTATCAAATTTTAGTGGAGATTAGCTGCAGGTAAAATTCCCAAGCAGAATGATCGTAGTGCTTGGGAATTTGAGCAGTACAAGGTTTGGAAACACAGTCATGAGGAAGAGCTGCTGGCTCAGTCTTTGCAACATCTTCCACAGCAGCCCAAAATGATCAGCACATAGGTAAATGTCATAGAATTCCCTTTTCTGACCCAGAGATGGGGCAACTGAGAGGCGTTTTAAAAAAAAATTTATTCAATTTTCAGTCTCATGAGAAGGGTGAGACAATACAGATGTTAAAATTCACGCCATCACAATCAGAAGCCAACTATTTCCTAATTGCAATACACTATAAGTGTTTCTTGGCCTATCAGCTTTAGCCACACCATGCTGTAAATGCCTTAAAGCCAATCATCTAAAACTACCCCTCGTGGGTCCCATTAAAATGCATCTTTCATAGTTCTGTTTCTCCAAATTATCCAGTCTTATTTGCAAGGCCATCCTTTGAAACTTGTTTTGTGTTCAATTTCTCTCACAACAATGTCTGTCCTATTCCATTGCATTTCTAAATCAGCATTTTTTGTCTCAAGGTCTGCACAGATGCACACTGTGTGAGCCTTCTGTTAGGCCCTGAGAACTTTCTACAGATCCATTTCCCACAGGTAAACTAGGAAATATCCCACAGTTCATCTGTAATCTGTCCTGAAAGAAGTGAAATATGTGAATTTCTCTGCAGTCTAATAGACTAAGTAGTGTCAGAATAAATACCAAATTTTGCTTTAAAAAGCCGAATCTCGAGTTCTACACCAGAATTTTCTATTAATTTATCACTAAGTGAAACTAATGTCTCTTTTTCTAGCTCCATCAGGCCACATCCCACACTGCCATCATCCAGTTTGCAGCAGAGGTGGTGGCAGAGCTCCTCCATATGTCAGTGTGTGATGCAGCCCTGGGCAGGCAGCAGCTTCTCCGTCCCTCTGCTGATGAGCACGAGCTGCACCTGGCACAGGTAAATGCTGTACCCAGATCATGAGTTCGTCTTCATAAAAAACACCACTTAACATTGAATTTTTTTTTAATTTTTCTTTTTTCAGTTAGGGTTGTGATGAATGTGTGAGATAGTATTTTTTGTTTGGATTTAAATGTTTATTAATTTTATTTATATTTTATTTATATTTTATTTCTATATTATATATTTAGATGTGTTATTTATTATACATATTATTTATTTATATAAGTTGTGAGTTTTATAATATTTTAATAAGTTAAAATTTGAGTTGTATTTTTTAATAAGGTTTTTTAAGGATAAATTGTTTAAATAGGAAAGGATACTTAAGTTATTTCTACTTTTTACTTAATAACTACTTACTTATGGTTTGTAATGTGGATTTTTAAATTTAATTATATAATAGTAAAATTTATGAAGAAGAAGATGAAGCAGGATTGGTTACTACTTTAAAATTTTTATCTTATTTTACATATATTGTTATATTCTAAAACTTTTAAACTCTAAATTTTATATCATACAATTTTACAAATTTTATTTCAACTACATACTCATAATCTTAATTCTATCCTTTAATTCTAAAAGTCTTTTCTACAACCTCAAATCAAATACAATATTTTCTTAAAAATCAATATCCATCTATACAAAAAATCTAAAACTCTCAATAACCAAAATTCCAACATCTGGGATTTTTCAGGTTTCTTTTGGCTGAGAACTGAACACTTCTTTGGGGGCTGCAAGGCAGCCCAAAAGCAATCCCCTTCTCTCAAAATACCTCCTTTCCAGTGTGGCTGCTGCCCTCCCATGCCATCCCTCTGCACCCCAGAGCACCAGGGCAGCTCTGGAAAACTCACCTGGGAGAGGAGCACACAGCAAACTGCCTGGTGCTGGACACCTCTGATAGAGCAGAAACAGGTGATCCCCCAGCCAGGGAATAACAAGCTCTGACTCCATGGTTCGGGAATGCTGAACTATTGCTTTATTAAGCTATTTTATATTACACTAATACTATATTTAAGAGATACTATACTATGCTATTGGATATCAAGCGACCCCCGTGGCAAGGAGAAATGACAAGGAGGACTCCATTGATAGCAGAAGGCTAATTAATTACTTTATTATACTATATTATATTGTTCTATCATATTCTATATTTCTAATATTCTATAATTCTACACACTATATCTAAACTGAATCTGCACAAGCACTCGACTCAACTGCCCAAAATCTCAGCCCTGACACACACATGGATTTGACTGGTCAATGAATCAAAACACTCACACCAGAATCCAATCACCAAACCCCTTCAGGTAAACAATCTTCCACAATGCATTCCACTTGTGCACAAACACAGGAGCATTAAATGAGATAAGAATTGT
>JAYDZK010000268.1:6110628-6125968 GCA_034509185.1 Euphonia xanthogaster
TGCCTGAGAGCCCCTTAATTTGAAATTCATAGCAATTTGGAGGGGTGGGGAGGGTTTGCATTCTCCATTTCAGGGGAAGCTCCTGCCTTCCTTAGCAGGCACCTGTCTTCCAAACTAAGACACACATCATTTTAATTGTTAAGTGTCATGATTTTAATAACTTTTTTGAATTCAGGTAAGCCTGTCCCTCCTGTGCAGACTTCCACTCCTCCAGAGAGTTCTTTAACCTTGATGAAATTGTTCCACTCACCCCCGTGGGTTCTTTCCCACATTCCCAGCTGCACATGGAATCTTTCCTGCTCCTTCTCCTTGCCTGTGTTTACCTCCAAAAAGAACCACGGGCTGAATGATGCAGAAAAAAGCCAAGTGCAGCATGAAAATCTCATTTCAACCCTCAAGTGGCCCATGATTATACAGGATAATCCCAGATTAACCCCCCCAGTACAGAATTAGCATAATTTGGGTGAGTTTGTTCAAGCCACAACACCAAGAGTTGTGATCTGTTAGTGCCAATTTTTGCCCGCCTTCGGAAGCAAATTTAATCCAACCACCAAGCCACAACAGATTCTGAAGATTTATCTCAAAAGACTGCTAATGAGTTGTATTCCACCAAATATAACACTGCCAAGATCTCAACCTACCAATTTATGGGAAAAAAATGAGATAAAACAGAGTAAAGAACAGTTTGATGCCCATTAGAAACAAATCACTCTGAACTTCAGTTCATGCAATATTTTAACCAGCAGGGAAGAAATGGTAAATAATACATAATAAAATTAAGCTCCATGTTAATAAATATTAAGCAATCTTCCATTTGTTTCAAAACACTGGCTTTACCATCACTTTCACAGAAGCAGATCATTGTTAAAAATATTGCTCTGAATTTCCTTAAAACTCTAAAAATACAAAGTGCATACTTATACTTTATTATATAATAGAATACTATAATATAGTACTAATATAGTATGTTATTAAGATACTATATTAATAGTATATAGTATAATATAGTATATATTACCATATAACATAATACAGTATATTTAATTAATATAATATAGCATATTATATTATTATATTATAGTATAATATACTAAAATGTATTGTTAATAGTACACTAATATAATAAATATAATATAATTAGTATAATATAATATAATATAATATAATATAATTAATAGATATGATATATTCATGGAATAGACATTGTGCTGATTCAACTGTTCCCCATCCCAAAGTCATCCTGCTGCTTTGAACAGAGCTATTTTCACATTAATTTCAAATATCCTTTCTGAAGCAATCATTACAACATCAAATGAAGAAAAAGATGGAAGAAAAGTTCAGGCTCTCATTGATTTTGATTTAATGCGCTAGAAAGTCTCTCATGATACATCCAATGGGTGAGCAGTGATTGGATTAGAATTGGAGTAAATTCTCCCAGCCAAATGCGACATTTGGTAGATAGTGCTACCTCACAAATGCCATTTCACTATCAGGTAAAAAAACACACACAAAGGAAAAAATAGGAGAAATACATCAGGGTCTCTGCACACAAATTAATTCAATATGTTGTCCTCTCCATCTGCTTTATTGCAGCAACAAGTAGCTGAGTAGGCAGAACTGTGCTTTCCTGCTCTTATCCTATTGTATTTTATATTTTATTTTGCTGTGATTTAATGGTCTGAGTTAGTGGACACAAGTAGCAGCAATGCCAATATCACTTCTTGCCTGAGTTTTATTCCTCTCAAACCTGAGCAAATTATTACAGTGGGTGCTCCAGACTTCCAAATCATTAAATTATGCTGAATCTGTACACAGCAGTGCCTTTCCCTTCATCCCCTCATGAGTTTCACAACACTGGTCCATATTTCTTACTGTCAAGAGATTTACCTTATTTTTTCAAGCACAAATGCTACCAACCACCCTTCCTCCCACTGCAGATGTCCTGGAAGACATGACTGGGAATCTGTGGGGTCCTCTCAGGGCAAAGCTGGCAGCTGGACACCTGGGCAGTCATCAAAACCTCCCTGCTTGCAGTCAGATTAATTTCTCCCTATTTCTGACTTGGTTACAGGTCTTGGTTACAGAAATTCCTATAATACAGAAAGAATTTAAAATATTCTAAACTCAAAAGGACTTCTACAGTGCTCAAAGAATTTCTGCTTCCTAAAATTTTCTTAGGCAGCTCTCAAAAAACATTAAAAGAACATAAAGGAAGCAGAAGTAGATGCTGTGCTAGAGCCAAACAGCTCCTGCAGAGCTTGCGCTGTATGGCTTTCTAGGATTCTGCAATAAATAAATGCAAGTTGAAACACCAAAAAAGCAAAGAGTAGATCATGTAAAGCAAAATGCACTACAGAAATAAGGAATCTGGTATTTCACCCTAAGTTAGAACAAAAGAGTAATCTTTGATCTGTTAACCCACTTGCCTTGATGATGAGCCTACTTTTTTGTTTTAAATTTTTTCCTGAACAAAAGTCCTGTTCTCCCAGTAAATCAAATAATTTTGAGTCTGTTTTAATTCAGAACATTTTTTGCCTATTTTTTTGATTCACACCTCAAGTAAACAGGCTTGTTTTCATCATGACTGCTAACAACAGTCCCCATTAACACAGACTTATATAGACTAAATACAACTCTCTGCTGCCATTCAATATCATTTGTTCACTTTAAATAATGAATTTAGCTTATCTAATGTCGAACAACTTTAAAACCTTTTATTACTCTAAAGAGCTTTACAATGCACTTAGGAAAAAAAATCAGAGTTTTAAAAAATTTATATCTCTAAATGTGATGCTCCTTTCAGTATGTATTTCTATTTAACCATTCCAATACTTCCAGCAAGAGAAGCCCATAATTATTTAATTAATAATAATTACTCCAAATAAATAATAATAATAATAATAATAATAGTAATAATAGTAATAATAATAGTAATAATAATAATAATAGTAATGATAATGAAGGAGAAGGAGAAGGAGGACAACAACAACTCAGGAAACCAAAGCATTATTATATATGTGCCTGTGCTATGCTGAAAAGGTGGTTAAGAAATTATGTGTCTTGCTCACCATAACTGTTTCCTTTACATATTCAGTCACATCTTCAAGTATTTTATTTATTTACAGAAAATATCAGCACGTAGTGGCATTGCAGACAAAATGCAGGTACAGGAGGGTGAAATTAGATGGGTTTTTCAAAAGAGTCCTGAGGATGAAGGAAAGAAGGGTTATGCCAACTTAAGAGAATGCAAGCGGTTCAGTTTAGGGCTTCTTGATAATCTGTTTTTCATTTATTGATGGGTCTGCAGGGAAAAATTCCCAAAAAGCCTTTGTAAGGCCTCAACTCAAGCTAGCAAGGATTGGCAAACAAGGTAACTGCCACTTTCTTCCTTAATTTCATCCTTACACACAGACAGGTTTTGGCAACCTGAGCTCTCCCCAAGCTTGGGACTGTTGTGTGAGGTGGTGCTTCATTCCAGGAGGTGATGAGGAATCACAGGAGTCAAACATCCCCAGCCTGGGACACCTCTGAAAGCACCAGTCCTTTAGAGAACCTTGATTTACTGAGAGAATTCCCAATTCTAATAGAAAAGCCTGTTCATGTTGCACTCAACAATCAAATATTCTTGCAATTAATTTTTTTCCCCACATTCAGAGTGGCTCTGCTGGAGTCCAGCTACTTCTGCCAGAGGGCACCAAAGAGGCTCCTCTTTTCTCTCTACCTTACAGAAATCAAAAATAAAGATTCCCCCTGGACCTTTACCTTCTCCCTCTTTAGCTCTCCAACTCCATGCAATTTTAATATCAGGTTATTTTCACGGCTCAGACCAGAAACAAGGTTGAAATGCTTTTAACCCAACATTAAGAAAGCTAAACAGTTTGTGAACAAAAGGTTGAGCCATTTTTATGAGACATAATTAATATTCTTGAAGATTACAACTATTTGAGGCATAGGTATGCTGAAATATATCTACTCCTGCCTGATTCAAGTTAATAAAACTGAGGGAACCAGATGTCTTTGAGATTATTACAGATTTTCACTGCCAGTAACAATTACGCCACAGCAGGGAACTCACAGGGTAGGAGAAAACTGTAAAATTAAATTTCAAGTGCCTACAAACTAATCACACATTTAAAGCATACTCAACCGATATAGTTTTGAAATCATCATTCTATCATATTATTATTTTTTCAAAGAAAATACAGATATCTGATGAAGAGAGCTTTAATTAAAAAATCTTGGCAAGGCACCAAGGCTTAGTCCTTCAAAAGAGTATTCTTTGAAAGTTCAGTCTCAAGCCAAAAATGTCACCACAGAAGAAAAAGAGACAAGCATACAAAGCTCTTAACATTTTAGGGAGAATCTGAGAGCATATGGGCAAAACTGGGGGGATTTTTAAAAAGCCCAAATTAAAAATGTGTTGCTTATGAGAGAGAAGCAGCCAGCAGCTTTCATGTTCAGTGACCACTCAAATACTCTACACTTAGAGTATTTGCTTTGAAAAATCAATGCAAACAGACATTCAGCAATCTAGTAACAGAGCATTCTTGTCTTCCAGAAAAAAAACCCACAGGCACTTTCCACTTTCCACAGGCCCGGCTCTGCTCCGCTCTCATAGCCCCAGGGTGGAGTTAAAAGCAGCAGAGCTGTCAGTGGTGCTGAACTGATTTTCCCAAAAGGTCTGGGTCCCCGTCTCCAGTGGTCCAAATTAACTTAACTTCTTCTCGTGTCCCAACAGAAAGATGTTGTCCTCAGATAATTTTGTCTCTCATGTCAGATGCTAGGAATTTGTTGAGAGATTTCTTCTGTAATAATGGCCTTTCATCAACAGAATTATGCTGCCTGTTACCATTAAAAAAAAAAAAAATAGTCATATAGAGAATCACAACAGCCTTCTATAAACCAGCATTTTAAGGATCACAATGCCGTACAGCACTTCCATCAAAAATCTCTAGGAATTCTTTTTAGGAAAGAGATAATTAAGTTAATTTAGTTATAGTCTATGGGTACAGGAATTGGAATAACTGTATTATACTTTAATGCTCCATTTTAGATGACATTCTTGCAGGGAGAATTGTCTTAGGAACAAGTCTTAAATGAATTTAAAATTAAAATTCACCAAATAAGCTTTGTTGATATTCCTATAAGAATTCCTAAACTGCCCAACAGAAATCCCCCAATGACCACTATCACCAAATATATAAAGGACAAATATTACTTGAATTAAAACCCAGTACCCCAATACACACCAGCACAGTCCTTCCCAAATGTTCGTTGGCACATTCCCCTGTTTGTGCCTTCATAACACATTGGTTAACATAATGGCTATTTTTACATTTCTGATTAAAGCAAAAACTTTTGGACAGTTTTAAACAAATGAGGCTTTACCTGAGCAACAGGATTTGTTGCAGTGACAATAATTGCTGCTTCCATTTAAATAGATCAAGCTCAGCTAGTGCTTTCTATAAAACTGTTTCAAACTAAAATCTTTTTCCCATTTAACTTTTTGCTTGTAAGGCACAGTCGAATTTCTTTCTTAGCCAGATCTTTTAAGGAAATGGAATTTATGCATTAAAACTGCATGGCTTATAAATCCATCTGCAATTATTCCTCGAATGCAATGGAGATGTAAAAATCCCCAGGTATTAGAAGTGTTTATAAACTCCATCACATGTTCAGGGAGAGAGGCCTTTGAAGTCCCAGTGATGGCAGGGAAGGCTGCAGAATGAACTTGCTCTCCAAGAACAAAAACATGGGTTTTGTTTTCAGACATTAATTCTACCTATTACGAAGTAAATTGTGTTTTTAAACTTTCTGACCCTAAAAATTTTCATCACCAGATGAGGGCTTAGGGAACATCACATTTTATCACTCAGAGAGCAACTGAAATGCAGCCTTCATTGTTAATTCCAGGTATTTCCTGGAAGCAGCTATCCAAAAGCATCCTGGCTGACTACCTGAGCAGCACTCATGGCTTCAGTTCAGCTCTCAGATTGCAGATTTCTGTCCTCAATTAAATGGGAAACATCAACAATTTCCTTTCAAAGCTGCAGGGTGAAAAGGTGACCCAAATAAACTCTCAGTTTTATTAAGCTCTCCGGATCAAAATTGTGTATGGACCTCCAAGAACTGCAACCACCATGTGCTTTCTGGACAAGCAGAAGACTTCTGCCTCCCAAGCTCCTCATCCACCCCAATCCATGAGCACTGGATATGTTTTGGTGCTATTTCATAGGAAGGTTCACCCCTGCACCTTTGCAAACAGCCCAAGCCAAAACTTGAACAGGAGAGCAGAACTGACATTTGATGCAATTTCATCACAAGGAAGAAAATAAATGTTTACTTGAATCAGGCATCCAAGGACCTACCCAGGTCCAAATCATCACTGGAATGAAAATGACAGTGTAGCTCATAAACACCTAGATGCACTCTTCTCCAAGGAGTTTCTTTACTATTTTTTTTTAAGAATGTAACTGAAATGTGGAGTCTTAACTTCTTTTTGCCAAGGGTTGGGATTAAATGCACGAGATGGTATTTCTTGTTGGGGCTCAGATGTTTATTAGTTCTTATCTATGTTACAGTCCCACAAACCCTGAGTTCTACAGCACTTCACTCTAACAAACTAAAGATGGAGCCCTGTATCTCCATCTCTACAAGGCCTTTTAAGGATAAACTGTCCAATTAAGAAATTACACCTAAATTATTTTTACTTTTAACCCAATAGCCAACCATGCAATGTGGACTTTTTTATCCAATTACATAAAACCACCCAAACCCATGGAGAAGAAAGTCAAGAGAAGGGCCAGCCTCCACTTTAAAACCTCCATCTTGCTTTATACATATTACTATATTCTGAAACCTTAAACTCCAAGTTTTCCCCCCTGTGATATTGCATCCTTCTATTCAAACTCTACACCCACAATACCAGTTCTGTCATTCCGTTTTGAAAGCCTTCACCAAGGCCTCAGTTGAAATGCAGTGTTCTCCTGGGCATCAGTGCCTGTCAGCACAGAAACTGAAATTCTCAGCATCCCGGGTTCCAACACTGAAAGAGTAATTTTTCTTCAAATTTATCTTTGAGCAGGGTTAACAAATTGTCACAGACTGTACAAATAAAAATCCCTCCAGTTTGACCTCAAAAGCCAGAGGAAGAAATATGTGTTCTCATATGTGCACACAATACCAACACAAACAAAAAATGGGAAAATGAAGACAAAACCCACCAGAAGAGATAAAGCAGCTCTTTAAATTTGCTTTAATTGCAGCACATGCTAATTCATGGATGCTTACTAGATGAGAAGCCCAGTTCCCATTGGCCTCTCAGGATTCAGATATCTGGGCCCAAACATGATGCTGCTGGTTGTAACCCCTGCTATCAAGCCTCCTCTGCTGCACCCTGCAGCCATAACTCAAAGAAGGCAGCAAAGGAACATCCAGCATGGTCATTTTTCCCCCAGAAAGTGCTGTTCCAAGCCAAAATGTCTTTGGAAAAGGAATTTAACATCTATATTGAGATTTCCAAAGTGTTTTTTCCATTACAACCAGTAAGGAACAAACTTCAGAGTAAACAGTTCTAGCTGTGAGCATAATGGGGCCTATAAGAATCACACTTCTTATAACATTCCCATATAATGTCTTATACTGTAATAGAGACTAAAATTGTATGAACACTTAGCTTCAGGAACCTCTACCTTAATGCAAATCTGCCTCCTAGAGCTATCAGTACCAATATTCAAGTTATTAATAATGTTCACAAACTTCTGCTGACTTCTGACTGCCCAGGAACACTCAGAATGGCAGCTCTGCATACACAGGTTTGGGATAAGGCATATTCAGCCCCAAATAATCAAATATTCCTGTACCACAGACTTCACCCCAGGGTAAAGCTGCCCACAAAAACTAGATTTTTGTTCTTAAGTAGCCTAGCACAGAAATAGAGGAAGTCTGAGGCATTAACTTCAAACACTTAAGAGCTTTGCCCATGCCAGCAGCAGTCCTAGATGCTAACCAATATTTAGTTAATTAATAAAACTTGGGGGTCATCTATAAGAAGACTAAAAATGACAGAGTGCAAATAAATACATTTAAATGGTTAAAGTTTCTTATGAATTGATTAAACTCAAAGAAATAAAATTTACTTTTTTTTTTTTAATTTAATTAAAAAAATATTTGTGCAGCAGCAGCAGCAAAGAGTCAATGGCTTAATACAGAAAAAATAAAATTCCAATATATCTGAAGCCAGGAACATTCACTGCAGGGTTGTTCAGAATACAAATAAAAAAATGTATTCCCAGCAGCATTCCCTTAAGCCTAGACACTGTATTTTGCTCAGTCTCTCTCACACAATTAACCTGAGAAAACATTAGTGGTTTTGTAATCCTCCATGGTTTCGTTATGT
Source organism: Euphonia xanthogaster (assembly GCA_034509185.1). NCBI lineage: Eukaryota > Metazoa > Chordata > Aves > Passeriformes > Fringillidae > Euphonia > Euphonia xanthogaster. Next base: position 6,119,027 of record JAYDZK010000268.1, read on the forward strand.
ACCAAATTATTTCTTGCTATTGGCAGTGTGTGAGGCCAATAATGCATGTTCAAAGGAATAAAAGCTATATTTAGAAGCCAAAAGGAACAAACTGACAAGAGGAAAAACTGCAGCTCCAACAGAGCTCAGAAGAACATATGCAATGTGGAACAACAGAGGTCATCCTTGCTGGAGTGAGTGGCAGACAGGGGAGCAGGAAGCAGAGCTTACAAGGAATGAAACTGATGCCTGAAGTTTTAACTTTCATATTTTCCAGATTTTTTACTGCTTTAGTATATAACTCTGAACTTCATATAAGGTGCTAGCAAGTCCTCTTCACAGTCTAGTTAGACAGAACATTATTTTTTATACTTTCTGGGCCTGAAGCTGCAATGGTGTCCTTGGTTCTGGGGCTGGAAAAGGATTGAGTTGAGGAGAGCAAATTGAGAGGTTAGGATTTCATTACCTGGAACTGTAACTGGACAATTAACCCCAATATTGAAAGGCACCAAAACTTACAAAAGTGTGAAAACCTGTCTCCATCTTGGGTCCATCTTGGGTGAAGCCCCAGCCAGGCTCTTGAGCTGCCCCAGGTGTATCCTTTGAAGGCCTTTTAATAGATCCCTACTTTAACTCTGTCTAGTCTCTGTTCTCAAGTCATCAAGACCACTGGCTCCAGAAAACATGCAGACAGATCTGCAAGATATCAATTTTTCAAAGTTTTATACACATCACAGGATTTTTTAAATTAATTCCCTTATTTTAAGCTGGTCCCTACAGCTCATTTTGATGCCTAACACTACCACATTTCTTTAGCTTTCTTTTCCCAGTTTTCAGGTGATTTCTTTAAACATCCTCCATTTGATTTAATTTGATTTCTGCTTTATATTCTTTTCATTTTCATATTATTAACACATCTCTGAATTTACTCTTCCCCCAGATGCCTACACTATCTCTTTTATCATGGAATTTAGCTTTTCATCCTTGAATCTGCTGATTTTCTCTCTAGTCTGATTCCTTTTTGCTTTCTGTGATGTAGCCTGACCCTTTTATCAGCTATTACATCACTTTTCTATCATTCTCCTCTCTCTAAAATGACTCCTGAGAGATTGCAGACCTGATACAGAGATCCCCTGAAGATCATCAGTGTCTGGAGAAGAGAGATTACAGTTTTTGACATCAAAAAACACCCTGTTTCAAGGCTCTTCCCTCTTACAGAGATTACAAAAATTTCACCACATCATGAGAGTGTTCTGCCATTGCACCTGATATTCTTTTGGGGGATGTGAGGACTTAAACTCCTCTGTGACTTAAAAACCCAAGTAGCTAAATGCTGAGAGGTGACTCATTAGCTTCTCCCAGGACACAGGAGAATCACAGGAGGCTGTAAGAAAAAGAAAATAATTGAAGAAAAATAAATAATAAAATAATAATGAATGAATAAAAGAAAAATTAAAAGAAAATAATAAAAGAAAGAATGTTTGTCTGCCATGCTCAAAAGCCAGGCTGCATGGACATGGGAAAGCCTGCCAGTCAAATAGGCATGAAGAATGTTGTAAATAACCTGAGAATGGAATTGCTGTGTGCAGTCATGTGAAATGTGTTTCCAGCTACAATAGAGCCAAAATTCAATAACAAGTCTCAGAAGTGTCTTTAAAGAGAGCATGTTTTTGAGATTATAGTGAGTTATGGCCAAAGTACAAAGAGAAGCTTTTTTGATTACTTAAGGTACATATTAAATTATAAATTTTTGAATGTCAATGAATATTTTCAGAAAATACCTTCAATATCAATCAAAGCAGTGCTGCATTCTGAAGAGATGCTATTTCTCAGCACTGGGAACAAAATCACTCTTAATCCTTGCCATAACTTCCACAACTCAGCTGTTAATCACTGTGTTGTGACATATATCTCTCTATATGAAAGGCTGAAGTGTTGAAAGAAAACAAAATAAAAATCACAGTTAAATGCATAGCTGAGGAGAGATTTGCTTTGAAATCCCCACTTGAGGTCTAAACACAACTGCACTTGTCAGTTAGATTTTTTCTTTTATTTCATGGCACATAATGGCTAAGAATCTAATCCTTTCAGTTTCTGATCTGGCAGTTCACTATAAAATCTTTTAAAATGTCACCCATAGTAAACTAGGGATATCGAGATACCACTTGCTGCAGGACCCAAAATACCATTTGGCTATTTGCAGCTTCAAACAGAGCAAAGCCCAAGATCCACCTTGGGCACTGCAAACCCTTGCCAAAATGTTAGGAACCGTTGTTAAGTTTTATAAAACCAGGAAACCTAAAAACAAAGTGAAATGTTCATCCTGCCACTATCACCCAAATGTTCTGGGGAGAAGGAGGTTCTCCCAGTGTGCCCCAAAGCCAGAGCTTGCCAAGGAGCCTGCTCACCTCCCACCAAAGAAAAGAAGGTCTTACACATATAATCTTGGGCCTTGTTTTACACCATGGAGTCTGGTACATCAGACAGACAAAAGAGAATTCCTCAGAGAGGTTCAATGCACTTAGAACTCCACAGTCTGAAACATCATTCAGTCTACCCCAAAAGCCACTGAAGGAGCGTGACTTTTAATGATGCTCTCACACACAGATCTACCTCTTCACAAAGTTAAACAATTTTACAATAGAGGCCCCATTAAAACAGCTTTCTTTAATCCACTTGTGAAGATTAACAGTTGCTAATAATTCCTTTATTCTATAAACATCATCCTAAATTTCTTCATATTTCAAAGACTGACCCAGACCTTTCAGGTTATACCACAATGGAATCAGGCAAACCATCTACCGCACATTATGTGTGTGTGAATCAACATCATAAAGTTGTCACTGTTAAATACTCCTGACATTACACTGCTGGTCGTAAAAATATTAATTATTAAATGAGAAAATGTAGGGATTCAATAGTATATGGTAAATATTTACTTTAAAGAAATGCTTTAGTATCGAGTGTTTCAGAAAAGGAAAACAAGTAATGCTAATTTGACATAATGAGGAGTATTTTAGGATATGGGATTAACATCTTACCTGGAAAAAAAACATTATTTCAGAAGTTTTTGCAATAATTTCTGTCCCCAAGATCCATAGTTTGATTCTGGTTTTGTCTCTCAGGCTGCAGCATGCTTTTAAATATCCAGTTAATTGAGAGAAAAGTTTTTACTGAATATTCCTTGGAATAGATGAAAGCAATTCATGCTAGAAGACAATTTTGATCCATGGAAAATTACCCACAGTACTCCCAAGGGGTTGAGTCACATATACAAACTAAAAAATGACATCTGTTTACTAATAATGGTTAAGAGCCTACGTTGATTTTTGAGTAGATTAACTGACTGGTGGTAAACTGTTGGTTTAGATAATGAAGTCCGACCATGTGGAGAAAAACATTGTACATACTGCAGTGATTTTCTCACAAGAATTACTACTCCAGGTGAGCAATTACAACCCTTTAATTTCCATCCATAAGTTTATTAGGATTAAGAAAAATTACCTCGTAATATCTTCACAGAATTTCCCCACTGTGCAAACAATCTTGGCACACTTGCAGCTGAACATCATTTCTAACGTGGACTTCTGCATTTCCACCTGTTTTGCAGCTAAACCAAGGAAAATGGTAATTTATATAAAAAGCTTCCTTGAAGTTTCATGATGAACAAGAGGAAAATTGTGTTACATTTTTTTCTCTTTGCACTCAAACTCCTTAAGGTATTGTGTTTTGAAGAGGCTGTTAACCATTGTTACTGCTGCCCACTGGATTTTTCAATTCTCTCAAAATATTCTATTTACTGCATGCATTATTGCATCCTCTAAACACACATGGCATGGTCCTGACCCAGTGATCAGATACAGCAGAGCTGAAAGGGCTGCAAAATCTCCCTGTAAAGCTGCCTAATCACTGCAGCACCTCCTGAGCATGGAATAAAGATCCCCTGTGAGCCGTAGGAATAGGATCTGTGGCTACTGTAAAGGCTGAAGCTTCTCTAGATAGCAACCAAGTGACAAGAGGAAGAAGTTACTCGAGGTGCTACAAGGTCAACACCACCAGATGAAAGAGAGAAGGAGAAAATATAACCTCAAAGTTAAATCATTGCATTATCTTCTCCAATACCACCTAATGTCCATGCACACGATTTGAGAAGCATTTTCTGGTTATGAATCCCTCCAGGTGTTAATTATTCCACTGCCAGGTGTTCCCTACCAGGTGAGTGCAAACTCCAGCCCTGGGAGTAGGTGTCCCAGCTGTGCAAGCAACACAGCTCAAGGCAGAACTCCCTCCTGGAGGAATGTCTCCAAATATAACATTTTGGGGGGCATAATTGGTTGCTTATAACAGAAGTAATTTCAGCTGCAGCATTTAAAAATTGCACACAAAAAGAAAAATCAAGAATCTGCCATCATCTTTCTTCTGGAGCGAGTATGGAAGAATTAAGGGTAGGGGTACAGAAATCCACTTTGTCTGGTATTTAAGGCAGGCAGTGCACCCAGGGAAGGATCTGGCTGAGGGGGAGGTGGAGGAGGAGGAGCCATTTAACTGAGAACAGGGCAAGAAGTTGTAACACAGAGAAATACGAGCTGTGGCACAAACACAGGGCTCCCACAGGCCTAGCTCCATGAAGCAAGCATACTTATGGCCCTTTTCACCTCTAAACCACCTCCTGAAGCAACAGTTCTGCTGAGGAAGAACATTCAACTGTTTATAATGTAATGCACAGGGATTAGACAGCCAGCGAGAAGTCATTATACAACGAACTTAATTCACAAATGCTTTCTGTCTTTTTCTAGAATGGCTGCACATACATTCTATTTTCATCAGGCATCTGAACAACCTTTACAAAAAGTTGCACAGCCCACATGTCACTCAGGGGGAACCTATGCAAACAGCATTTCACCGGGACCAATTTCTTTCTTTTCTTTGGAACAATGTCAGATAACAATTAGACCTCTCTTTCTCCAAGACAGGAGCTGCTTCCCAAAGTTTACACCTGAATGGTTTTCCTTGGCAGAAGTGACACGAAACATCTAGCCATTAAAACCTAAGTTACTTTACCTGTATTCTTTCTTGCCTACAGCACTAAACTACTTATCCAGCATAAAACCATGGTGCATCTTAGAATATCTTTTCCTACTTTTGAATACCAACCTCCCAAAGAGAGAAGCATAACTTAACAAAAGCCTAAAAGCATGGTCTTTTTAAGATCATAAATACAGAAAGAGTGCTTGCTACCCTTGGGGGTGACAAGAGATTTCAAATGTAGAGTATTTTTTTTCCACTTAATCTAAAGTATTTTATAGCATTACCTGTTTTCACAGTATCTCTTAAAGATATTTAAGTTTCAGCACGCTTTGCAACATCCAAATGACAGTTTAGCAGGGGATTTACTCTGTTCTCCTCTCTGTTGGCTATTTCTCTTCCTCACACCAAGGACTTATTTGCAGCGCTGTGCACACATTACTGAAAACTTTGTTGCACTGCAGCACCAAGGAGTAGCCCCAGCTCTGGAAACCATCACCAGGCATTCCTCCTGGAGGTTTCCCCAGGGGCTGGGCACAGCAGCCTCACTCCCAGAGCCAGCAGGATGAGGCCCTGGGTGAAAGCAGAGGCTCTGCTACCCAGCACAGAGAGGAGCGAGCAGCACAGCTGGAGCCCGAGCAGCGCCCTGGCACCCCAGAGCAGCTCAGTGAAGGACTGGCTGGCACAGCACAGCTGCTCATGACAGCCCTCCCAGACTCATCTGACACAGACATTAAACCTGTGCAGTGCAGAATAATGCAGAAAGCCATATGCCTCTTTCTATCCCCAAACAAAGGACATGATGATTTTGAAAAACCCCTTTTCCAAATCTGCCTGGCTGCTGGATGAAGAATCATTCATGAGGAACTTCTGGAGGCTCACAGGTAGTGGAAAAGCATTAGAGAGAGCTGCAGAGTTCTGTGTGAAGCCCATAATTAAGCAAGCTAATGATCTAAGATGATGATCCATGCCAGAACTGGTTTGAGTTTATTTTGAATTTGCTTTAGAATTCTCAAAGAAATGTTTTGCATTAGTGGATAAAAGGCCCTGGTATGTCATTTGTGCTTGCTGATAGATGTTAAATGCCTCTCAGAAAGCATATAAGAAGTCCCTGAAATGGATTATTACAGCCAGCATTTCCTCCAGTTAACATATCCAACAAACAGCAAAAATCAGAGAATAGTTTTAAGGTTGAAAGGGACCATTTGGGCTTTATCTGATCAAATCCCTTACTTTCAAGCAAACAAAAGTCTGTAAATCAGGACCCTGGAGCAGTATTTTCAGTCCAGCCATATCTTTTGCGGGACTGGAAACAATGATGTGCACAAGTCTCAAACATGGGTTAAAAGGCATAAGATTTTCAACCCCAAAAATGGGTCCATTTCACGTGGCATTAGTCACAGCAGCTCTGGCCCTTACAGAAACAGGATATGGAGAACAGCTGACATTTCGCTCACAGACTGCATCTCCCAGCACTTCTAAAAGTCTCGAATGCCCTGATTTGAAATGCCCCAGCTGTACCTCACTGCAGCAAGGGCTCAGCTTTCCCCTGGGCTTCCCTTTGGCCCTGCCACCTCGGGGGTGACATTTCCAGCAGCTCATCCTCCCCGGGTGAGCGAGCGCCGCATGCCGTGGGCGCTGCGCGGCTCTGACCCAGAAAGGGAGACATGAGAAGGGGCTGATGAGATAAACTGTGCCTGTCCCCAGTTCAACACCAATACAGCCACATTGCACTCGCAGCATACCCAGCAAAAATGTCTGTTCTTCCCGAGGATTTATTTTTGTACAGCGTTTCCGCAGTAAACAAACACTCCGGATGGAAACCGTGTCAACGGTGCTGTTGGAAAATGTTAAACCAGACACCCTGATCACATCTTCAAACTCATTTTTTATTCTTTTCTCACCAAAAAAAAAAAAAAAAAAAAAAAAAAAAAAGAA
>JAYDZK010000268.1:6134837-6157714 GCA_034509185.1 Euphonia xanthogaster
ACATCAGGCACAGCACCACCAGCAAGGCAAGGGAGGGGATTGTCCTACTGTGCTCTGAGCTGGGGCAGCCCTACCTTAAATGCTGGGGCAGTTGTGGGTGCCACAATGGAAAAAAGATATAAAGGTACTAGAGAAGATCCAGAGGAGGCCTTGAGAATGGGGATTGTTTTGGAGGGGAAGCCATGTGAGGAGCAGCTGAGGATGCTGGGTCTGCTATCCTGGACAAGAGGAGACTGAGGTCGGAGCTCACCACAGTCACAACTTCCTTGTAAGTGGAAGAGAAGGGGCAGGCATTGATCTCTGCTCTGTCAGGTGAAGGACCCAAGGGAATGGCCTGAAGTTGTGTCACAGGAGGTTTAGGTTGGGTATCAGGAAAAGGTTCTTCCCCTAGAGGGTGGCTGGGCACTGGAACAGGGTCCCCAGGCAGTGGTCACAGCCCCAAGCCTGACAGAGCTCAAGAAATGTTTGGACAGTGTTCTCAGGCACAGGGTGTGACTCTTGGGGTGTCCTGTGCTGGGTCAGGAGTTGCTCTTTGGAGATACTTGTAAGTCACTTTCAACTCAGAATATTCTGTGAGAATAAAAATTGAGAAAAGTTTTAGACCAGCATATCTTTCTACATCTAGTGCTACTCAATTTGTTATCCCTTGTTATATTATAAGTCAGGAAGAAGAAGCAGTAGTAACTTTTTCATATAAATGATAAAAGACCACCCCCTGTGCATAATTTAATCATCATGCCCATTTGAAACTCACTAATGTTAACCACAGAAAAATACTGCAGAACATTAAATGCTAATAGAAACTCATGTCTATTTCTCCATGGTTAAATTTACCTGAACACACAGAAATCCGTTAAGAAGCTTTGCTTTTCACAAAAAGACATAAAGAAGTTATTTCCTATTTTTGTTTCAAATTACAAAAAGCTTCCCTTCAGAAGAATCCATGTAGCACTGAAAGTTGGGCTCCAGCCATTACTCATTGGGACACATGAAAGTTACCAAAAATCAGGTCCTGCGCTGGGAAGTCAGAGAAAGAACACAAGAATCTGCAAACTATTCCAATGCCAAAACCATCTTACCATCTAACATGTGCCACACAACTCACCCAAATACCCAAATTCACTTTCAGATCCAGTTTTCCATCAAACCATTTCTAGCTCTACAGTAACCTTCTGCAAGCAGAACACAACAGAACTTCTAAAATTCAACGGACACAGCCACAAGATGTTTGATGATGAACTGCTGTTGGTGGGCATGGGGACAGGAGAAAGCCTGCTGACCAGGAAAAATCAGGAAAAGAGAATCAGAATGCTGCTGGGAGCAGCGTGCCTCCAACTCTGTCATCACCAACAGCCTCCAAGAACCCAGTAAAAATAAGAGCATACAACAAGAGAAGAAAGGAAACACACACTGTACCAGGCAGGCAAGTCTTCCTAATTTTTAGCAGCTCAGAAATTTAACAGAACACAGCAGCCTTGTAGACTGAATTTTCACAAGAGACAATGTGGATTGCATGTTACACTAATTACAAAACTGTTATTAGTAGTGGAGAAATAATCTGCCAGTTGGACAGCCTAAGCCCACAGTAAAGTGCAGCGTGTGAAAGAGTCAGCTCTAGAGGCACATGGGACAGCAAAAACATAGCTCCAGTTCTAGAATGGTGCAACACACTCCTGGCAATTAAATTGGCTGTTCCTAGAGAAAACATTCAGCAATGCATCTGAAGAAAAAAAGAAAATATATCCTTTCCCACAGAGATTCACAGGTTCTGTGTGAGTTTGTTCAACAGGAGGATTTTCAGACTGTCTTAGCACATGATTCGTCTGAGCAGATTAATTTGAAACTAGATTTTTGGTCACCTGGAATCTTCTCAAGTCAAAATCCATACCCAATGCACTGCTCTGCTCAGTCCCAAAAATGGATTTGTCCTAGTTGTCGTAATAGTCAAAGACAGAAGCAAACCTTATGGTTTACCCTCTATAAGGAAAGTAGGGCTTAGAGGAAATGAGGAGTTAAGAAGCTCAGGTTTTTGCTGTAACCTATGTGACACCCCATAAGTGTCATGTGGAGAGGAATCAGAGATGCATCACAAGACCAAAAGGTGAATTTTTGGCACGGCAGGAGCAATTCTCTGCCTTAGAGCACACGCATCACACTGTCTGTATATGTACATACTGTACTGAAGAAAGTTCCTATTACACTGCCATCTTTCTAATGACTGAAGCCAAATCATAAGGTCAACAGTTGTGCTACAGATCAATTAGGCTCCCTGCAGGTGGTCATTTTTCCCTGCATTAAGCACTACAATGTACAAGAAATGGTCTGGTAAATAAAATGCTTAGAGACTAAATCTCCTAAGAGCACATCTGTCTAGTTGCTTTTTGCCACAACTCCCTTAGGTAAAAAAATCACTTGTCACACTATATCTATCTTTTAAAGCAGATATACTTCTTCTATTTTATCTGCTAAAAGTGTTTCTGACCTACAATTAGTGGATTCTTAGCACCTTCCCATGTTCTTAATAACAGCTGCTTCAGTGACATGGATTATAAATGATCTCTTTTTCAACAGAAGTCTACATTTTATAGAAAGACCATATTCCACAAAGCTTTTATTTAAAGCATTTGCATAGAAATAACCTTGCACTGAAGACAGGACAAAAGACAGAGAAACTCCAAAATCTGTCAGGAGCAAGAGGTGAAGGGAACATCTTGCAATGCTTTCATTTCTAATTAGAATGCAAGATGCTTGAAGCAAATAGTACAACTGAGATGGTCAATTAAGAGTGCTGTGATTGTTCTTCTACTGTGAGACCTCCTCAACCTTGCAAAAGACAGAAAATCATTACAAAATCGTTAATACTTCAGTGTCTAGGTAGCTATCCTTTGGAGAAGAAAAAGCTTATTTATATCAAAATACAGATATGACTAGAGTAATTTTATCTTCTGGTTTCCAAGGAGACAAGTGACCTCTATAGACTTCTCCTAACAGGTGTATCAAAGTCATATCAAAGCAAGTAAAGCCATAAGAAAGTAGCTCAATGCAGAGAAAATCTGCTGCTCAAACCTGAAGTTTAACAGCTTGGGTAGTTTGCCAACACTGCTGTTGGTGTCCCTTCCCGAGATTCCTTTTAACAGAGCACTCTCTGTAACAGGTATTACCAATCTTTACTTCAAGGCAAAATAACAGGCAGGAAAGGCTACAACATCGCAGCACAGAGAGTATATTACAACCAGCAACAGGGGCAATAATCTAACTTTATACACTCAAGGGGCACACCTTCCTGAGACCCAAAATCCATCCTTTCACAACCCATCAGCAATGCCTTGAAGCCAACATTTACGTTGTGTCAGCAATCCTCTATTTTAGTACTCCAGAATCTATGGAGGATTCTGCTTTCTTCCTCAGCCAAGCTCAGGAAACCTACTGGAGCCCACAGGATGTATAATCACATTTTCAATGCCTTCCTAATCTACAAAAAGCAGATTTGTTTTGGCAAAGTGCACAGTTAAAGAGATTCCCTGTCTTTCCCCACGTCTCTATTGTCACTCACACCTCCTCAACACACTAGGGAAACATTGAACCAGCTTTAGCATCCATCCCCAAGTACCTGCACATATTTTGGCTTCCTTGTGTGGCTCACCCTCATTTTCCTGCTGTTGTTCCTCCATGTGTTCACTTCAGGCAGAATGCTGTAGAGCTAACGTGGTGAGCTGCAGGACTTCAGGGTGCTGCTGCGAGCAAAAAACATGCCTGGGCAAAATTATGACTTATTTCAGCCTGTCCTAATTTAGCTCAGCTGACAGAAATAAAAGGAAGTAAAAAAAAAAAATCATTAAAATATATGAAAACCCTAGACAGCAGGTCTGTGTTGTAATTGTGCAGCAGATTAATGGGTTCTCTGTGATAATTCCAAGATCAGCTTTAGAACCTTGTATTACTTGTGGGGTAGGGCTGGGAAAGTGCCCTTGAGAAATTCACAAGTGTTGGTGGCAAGTTCCTGCATTCTAATCATCTACCTGGGCACAGGCTAACCAAGAACTCAGGAAAAATGATGAGGAAGAGTTTTGATTCAGGAGACAGAAAAAAAAATTCAGGTGGAAAAAACTGTTATTTTAGACCTGACTAATGAAGCATTTGGGAATATAAATGTGTGAAGGTGTTTTGAATGAGATCATGAGAGACAGTGCCAATGATTCTGCAGAAAATAAGAAGTGAGAAAAGCTGAACAGGAGCAAGACAGCTCCAGGTCAAACTCACAGGTGCATCAGATGAAGAGATATGCCAACAAACATGGGGGAAAAACATCTCATGTAATGCCAGAATTGGGGGCTGCAATGTGAAATGGATTTGTGAAAAGACACAAATAGCAATAAGAAACAAAAACCTAGATCTAGACAAGTACAAGTCTAGGATTTCTCCAATAAGACAAATTGCAAATGCAAAAACTCCCTACACACGTTCAATACCTGTTTTGCTTTATCTTTAGAGAAGACTAAGAGACCAGATATTGAGCACAGCTGGTGAGAAGAGAAAAAAAAATGAGGAAAAGAGTTTAAAACCAGCAAAATCCCAACACCACGGAAAATTCCAACATACACAATGATAGGGATACCTTGCTGGAGAATTGGTCAAGTTGTTCTATTCCCCTGGATCCTGCAGTTGAAAAAACACACCGAAGAGAAAGCAACAGAAGAAAACCCACATTGCAAGGGCCTGGTGAATGCTAAGGTGCAGGGCTTTAATCCACTACCAACTCAACAGCAGAATTGTCACTCAGGTTTTTTACTCACTGCTATTTGTGATGAGTTTTACAGGCAGCCAGCTGTAATCCAGACTTCTTTCTTCTACAGATTTCTACATTTTCACATCCTTTTGTTGCCATATACATACTGCTCTATCATATTCTACCCCTTGACCAGTCAAGCATGTCTTACTCATTTGGTTTGTCATTCTCTCCCTGTTTGCATAAAGGATGGTCTTTCACTTTGTATGGGGCAAATAGAAGCAGTACTCAAATAAACTTATTTTTAGAGGAAAAAGTGCTGAAGTTACCACTTTTTGAGCTTCCTCAACTCAGAGGTTCTCTGAGAAATTTGTGTAGCTCATTCATAGAGCATCTCCCCAGTGCTGCGAGCTCTCATTACAGCGAGAGAAAAGAAAGTGAATCAGAAATCAAGTGTTAAGCATTCACAGTCCTGTGCTTGCTGCTCCTTCTCCTTGGAAGCACAGCCTCACCTAATTACAGGGCCCTCAGCACTCCCAGCTGTGTGGTACAACGTGACACAGGCGTGCAGCATCCTTTCAGAAGCAAGATGAGAAACACAGGCTTCCCACACTGGGAGCTCTGTGGCACGGTGTTTTCCAGAATTCCTGTGTTGATAAGCATTTGATGATACAGAAGGTTACATAAATAGACAGAGAGATGAAGGTAGATAAGAAAAGATGTGACAGAGATTGACAAAGACATTTTGGGGTACAAGTCTTACAGCACGGTCAGCAGAAAGCCCAAGGCGAAATGGTATTTTATTAAGGTAAATCACATAGCATGGAGAAGGGCTAAGCAGGGTTATCAAACCTTCTCTTTTCATCAGAAATTAAAAAAAAAGGACTGCTGCTTACAATTTAAAGAAAGGTCTGACTATTATGAACCTTTGCCATGGAATTCTCACTAAAACTGCTGCTTTTACAAAAGGTCTTCTCTCTCCCACTGGCAAACAACAAATCATTGGACTGTTCAAAAGTCCTCAACTAAAAGCAAAGTAACAGATTCAAAACCACAAGTATATCAAAGAGCTAGAAATCAAAAAGCTGCAGTATAATTTGGCTGAGTGTATGAGTTTCATTTATTTTACTACAATCAAAGCCCTTCAAGTCTTTGCCCTTTGTGATTGATCAATAAACAGGTGATTTTTATTTGCTGTTGCTCAATCATAATTCAAGGGAATAAAGGATCTACTTTACCTGCAACAATGTAAGCTTATTAAGGAATTGGCTATTCTATCTGTAATTTATCATAGGAGAGCACAGGGTCCCTGCAGCAGGAAGTCTTCCAGTGTCTCACAGCTGCTGGGTGTAAGAACCTAGCTTAACATCACTGAACATCATTGTCTTCAACCACCAGCCTGCTGGTCTTTCAAGGCAGCAGGATGCTGGCAAGGCCTCAGCACTCAGAACATCTGGAGCACTCCAGGAATCTTAGGTGTTGCCAGCCTTCTTTTACTCTTCTCCTCATACCTTTTGGAAAAGAGTTTAAAGCTGACAATAACTATGTGCATGCAGTTAGCCTTGATATAAAGCATTTCCTGAAATCTCTTAATAAAACAAATAAAAATCAACAGTTTTCATTCAATTCTGATAAGATCTCGTTTAGTCTGAAAACTCAAGATCTTAAAACTGATTCTGAAAATTCAAGACCTGAAAACTGATTTTTCCATTACTGATGTTGTATTAACAAACTGTGTTTTTAGGTTCATTCTAATCTGGATTTTCTGCTCCCAATCTGCTTTGACAACATCAACCTTCCAACCTAAATTCTGCTATTTACAGGTAGGACATTGCATTAAATTCACAGTGATTCCTTTGTAAAATTGATAAACTTCTTTTTTTCAAGAGAGGATGTCTTTTATATGTATCCTTCTTCATCAAAAGGGATAAATATTTTAAAAATTCTACCATTCAAATGGTTGAAGAAACACACTTTGGCAGCTGCCTAGAAACATCCCTTCCTGAGAAGCATTGGAATGCAGCAGTGAAAATGTGCTTGGACTGAATTTAATCTATCTGAAGAATCATGTGTACAGCTTTTTTGATAGTCTCATGGTGAGGAAGGCTTCACCACACACATCCATGCTGGCTCACTTGGATGGGAGCCAGGCTTTTCAAGAGATCTGCTGCCAGGGAGAGATCATAGCAGGTTGACACATTTTTCAAGAGAGCACAGCACACAAAGTACTCCCTGTGCTTCTCCTAGAGAGAGGCTCTCCTTGGAAAAATCTAGCCCAAAGGGAAGGCTGGGGGTGGGTGGGGAGCTTGAGCCTTTCTCCTTACACTCTGAAAATGTAATTTAATGCACAGGAAAAGGCTACACATAAACACTGCTAGTGCTATTAGTGGATAGAACAGCTTTCTGTAGAAGAATAGCCATCTCTGAGAGTGAAAATGCGTGTATACTAAGTTGCTCATGTAAATGCACTATTTCAACAGGCTTGCAATCAAAACTTTACTTATGATTTCTTCTGCTTAGGTATAAACTCGATTTATCTACCAAAGTAAACAGAGCATAGAAATTAACAGTTATATATTTACAGGCTAGAGGTGTCAAGCAGAAAGTCTGAAGGTCAGGAAACAGAATAAAGAACTAAATTCAGTAATCCATACACAACTGCCTGAAGTTTGGGAAGAAGAGCAGGTGGACTAAATAGTACTAAGACTCACCATAGGAAAGCCTGTAAACCTAGAATTGTTTTTGGATTAGACCTCTATTTTGGACAAAAATTACTTGACTGGCTTCCTGGAGAATCAGGCTGGCATCACTTGGCTAGGTTTATTACTTGGAATAAGGCTCAGACTATGAACAGGCATCAGGAAAAGCAGGGGCTAAAGCTAAGATGATGCTTGATTCTAGCTATGATAAATGAGAAAAAAAAACCCTCTGTATATAGGAATTTTATCTGGACTCATTGCTCCAGCTGGACATCTTACAGAGGGTGGTTTTCCAAAATGTAACTCCAAGTCCTCATTTTCAACCTGAGTAAGAGATGTATCTTTCTTCCATCTGATACAATTATGGTGTAAGCACAAGTTAATGATTTATTAATAATTTATAATTTAAATGGGAAGTGCAAGTCAAATGGCCAGGGATATATTCAGGGATGAGGGGAAAAAACTATTCAGGACTAGATCTTAAAAGAGTTTCTAGCATGGGAAGAAAAATGGTCACAGCTGAGACTGTAGTCAGGGATGGCTCAAGAAAGGAGAACTCATGAAGCTGAAACAGGCATTAAATCATAAAGACAAGCAAGACCACAGGTAAAACTACCTTAAAAATATATAAGTAAGGCAGAAGCTACACCTAAATATGACTTGTACCTATCCCATTTTAGCTCTGTGGGTCTTAAAAAATCCAGCAGGCACTTGAGCCTCTCCCAACCCCTGCAGAATGGACTGTGCCTTCCTGTCCTGTCCATAGCACTCACTTCATCCCTACAAACCCTTCAAGATTCAGCCCTCCTTTCAGTCTGGCAGATGCTCCTGAAATGAGAGTTGGAGGAAGCAGGGCTAAATGAGCTGTCACTCCAATTCAGGCAAGTACCAGCCGGCCCTACAACTACACTGGGAGGCAGCTTTCAGGAGAGCAGAGAAGCAGGAGTGAGATGAATGCTGCAGGCTGAGAGCCTTCCAGGTGACCTGGGGACGGTGGACAGAGGTGTAAGCAAGCAAGTCCCACTGCCAGGCTGAAAGATGGAATTTAGGTTAAGGATAGAGCTTGGAAAAGCATAGCATATGCAGCTGAGAGATAGAGCTTGACATGCTCACACAGCTAAAATAAGAGCTTGAAGAAGCAGGAAGCAATGTCATGTCACTCCTTCTAAAGCTGGTGTGAGACTCGTGGGTGCAGCTTGGGCTCTGGCTGGTCAGGTACAGAGAAAGTCCAGAGGTGAAAACAGCCATGGACTGTCAAAGATGGGAAATGAAGACACAGGAATGAAACCATAGAGGAATTATTACTCCTGCTACAGCAGGTACAGAGCCTCTGGCACTAATCCAAAGGAGAGGTTAGGCTGGTTTAAAGTTAGGAATGCAGAGCTGGAAAGCTGAAATTGATGGTGATTGTTTAAAACCTCACACAGAAAAAAATGAAGACTGGAGGGAGGAGAGGGGATTTATCTATCACTCTATTTAAGACAGATACCAATTTATGGCAGCAAAAAAAAAAAGGCTGGATTTAGAAATAAGAGCCCCCAGAAGGCTTCTATCGCTCTTTGAGTGCTGAGCACAGCCAATTCAGTTTGCATTTGTTGAACAGCATAGATTCTGCCTTCTCAAAAATCAAGTACAATGGGAAAGGTCTAAAGGCCTATCTGCCATTGACGACTAAACCTTAGACTCAAGTAATACTTCACACAAATATCACACAAAATCAGTGTTTCCTAAAAGAGCGAGTAATCACCAGCAGTCTCCAGTAAAGTACTCTTCTTTTTACCAGCTAACAGAGGTCTTCATACATCATAAGTAGTGCAGGTGGTGGAAAATCATTGGCTTCAGGTTTCAAGTACTACCTCTCTGGAATTTTTAAGCATCTCTTGAAAGGCAGACATTGTGAGGTTGAAGTAGTTACAGGCTTGGACTAGGAAGAAAGAAGGGAACTGCTTGCCTTGGAAAGGAAAACAGAAAATACAACAGCTTTGACCATCTTTGTTTTAGGCCCTGTTAAAGGATGTCCGGCATTAGGATCTGCAGGTGGTTACACAACACCAGAATTGCCTGTAATCTTAGGATTCTGTGAACTCAAGAGGATGATTGATGCATGCTTTTGTTCAGTCAGCGGCTGAAGAATAAGTTAGTTTCAATTTGACTAAAATTAGGTTAGTTATGGTCACATGTCTCTTGATTTAGTAAGGTTAACAGTAAGTAAACACACAATAATAACGAGCTGTTCTCTGAAAATGCAGATTTTTTTTTGTGCTTTGCAATGAGAAAGAAAAAATCATGGCATTTGTAGCACCTTACATTTCAGAAAGAAAATTTCTATGATTATTCATGGAGGAAATTACAGAATTTCCTTAAAAAGAAGGCCGTCAGAACCCTTTAGATTTCCACATACAGAAGCAGACACACAATGATGACAATCCCATCCTAAAGTTTCTCTCATTAATCTGACATCACATGAGGATCTTACAATATTAGGATGTTTTATTTCTTTCTCTTGGCATTTTCAGTTCTTCTGATGATCCATCCAAATTCTCTTCCCTCCCCCAAGCCCCTAAGTAGCAGTGTTCTCATTGGTTTATAACCCAATCTGCTGTACTGTAGTTAAATACATCTCACTGTTTTTAATTTCATACCAGTTTCTTTCATGGTTCCAATGCTCTTAGACTCACAGAGCCTCCTCTGTATTTCTCTGTGTCACCCTGCACACTCTCTGTTCTTACTGGTTTTATTCAGCATTGATGCTCAGCATCTTTCAGAACATAATCTTATTTTATAGGCATAGGCTCTAATAGCTCCTTAGGGTTTGTCTGGTTATTGCTGTTTGCCTGGGATGAGCACACAGTGCTCCCAAGGTCACTGATGTGGCATCAGAGGGTCTGTCCTGCAGCAGCTGCAATCAGCAGCAAGGAGGGATGACAATGACCAGAGGAGAAGCAGCTTGTCATCCCCTTCACCCCATGACACAGAATATCTGCTGAATCTGCTGGACTGTACATCAATGGGAATCAGTCCTCCAGCAGCTCCCAGAAGGAGGGAGGCTACAAGACTTAACAATTTAACCATACCTCCAATTATCTTTGTTGTGTCCAAAGTAGAACTGTGTTGCCCCAGACAGCCCAGCCTCTATTGAGTTCAGGTTGCTCTGAGTTTAGGAACTTCTCCCACCTTTGCAAATACAACCTCTCCTAAAACAGCCAGTGTTCTATTTTCCTAACCTCTCTTCATTAGGCTGTTGGCAGCACTCTGGGAGATATCAGAGATGGCTTTGAAGGAATAAATGTTAAGGGCAGGATGGTGCAGATTTGAGATGGGGAAGCCCAATTTTGGTAACAAGAACTACACTGCATAATCTTGATATCAAGTATTTCTTCTGGTAAGTCTGCAACATCATCTGGCAGGGAGAAGTCCATACATTATTCCAAGAAAGGGAGTTACTTTGCCACTGTTATGCTCACAACATAACTCTAAGAAAACTATTTTATGGCTGCCCATAGTCAAACATAAAATGCCTGAGTAGAGCCGGGAAATCTTACCAAGTGCAATCAATGAAAGAAAAATACTGAAAACCACCCATTTCCTACAGCCATATAAAGATATTATGAGCAAGACAAAGAGTACTAGAAACTATAAAACTATGGCATAAAAAGATATTTGAAACTGTCTCATTTGGAACCCTGCACCCTTTTATTTTATTTTTTTTTCTTTCGTAGGGTAACAAATGTTATCATACTCCAGGGCTTCAGTTTAAAACAAAGAAGCAAAAACTGAAAACTGCACAATATTTATTTTGTTGCCTTAGCTCTGCAAGACATACCAGCAAGCCAAAAACTCCATAAGGAAATTATAGTGTAAGTTAACATGGAGAGCTGAGAGGAACAACAAGCACGATGTAGGCTGAAATGAATCCTCACTTGTATTTGCTAGAATAAAGCAAGGTGTATTGAAAGAGGCCTCCCTGTTATGTTTTCTTTCTTCCCCTGACAAAAATAATGAAGGTGATATTCTTCACACTTATGGAATTATAAAGAATTGGTCTGGCTGGTCTCTTAGAATATTTAATCCCTTTACATCAGCAAAGGGATTCGCTCGCAGAGAAATCATGTAGCAGAGTGAATGCGGTAATCTTATTCTTTTAAACATGGTTAGCACAGAAATTGTCCATTTTACTCAGGAGGATGCAATTACATTTCAGCTTTCATGTAAAGCTGCTTCATGAAATTGAAAAACCTGCACATGAACAGAAACAGAACAGCAGGGAAAAAACAAAGACTGTGGCTGGATATGGATAATTTCTCCTTTTCCATGTGGTTTGAGGGAAAAATAGCTGGCTGCACTGAGTGAAGGCAATCTGCAGTAAGCAGGCTGGTACCAGCCTGCTGACCTAATGGCAACAAGGAGTCTGGACTGAAGATCTCAGACTCCTGCGGAAAGCAGGTAATCCCACCCCTCATGTCTGTGAGTAAAGACTTTATGAGCTACACAAGAGAAAAAATAAACAACCACAGGGGAAAAAAGCAACCACAGGAAAAAAAACAACCAACAAAAGATACAGAGAAATGGGAAGACATCTGAGGTCTCAAGGGAGGAAGAAGAATCTTGTTAGCCAACTCTAATCCAGAGGCTGGGACTACAACAGAGAAGTCCCACTCATTGCTTGCTCTGCCAAAGCCTTCAAGAGACAGCAACACAAACTGCCAGGAAGGCTTTAACTGAACAGGTTTCTGCAAGGAAATGCCAGTGTCTTCATTTGGTTCAGGAATGCTAATAAGAAAAATAAACTTTCTGAGAGAGTCAAGGAGAAAAGAATTTAAAAGATGAGTCTTTATTCCTTCCTCCCAGCTGGATACTACAATGGAAGGAAACTCATACAGAAGGAGGTATCTGGCATTTGCTTCAGGGTGCTCTCTTCCCAAGATGACAGTCTTTGGTTCAATGAAGGCAGTTCCATTTTTATCAGCAAAACCAAAAAACTCCAAAATACTCTGAAAAAAGCATGTTTTCTGCCCATGCTAGAACAGAAGCTATCATGAAAATCCTCCACATTTCAAATAATTGGAAAGATACTTCTCATTCCTTTCTGGATGCATGATAATGAACAAAAGGAAAGTTTAAATTCAGATACAAACTGTAAATATAACTTTCAGGTCAGAAACTCTCAGCTTAAGAAATTACACTCTGATTATGTAAGGCTACAGTAAGTTAATTAAAATTTATTAATCAATGTTGGTTTCAATGTGAAAAGCAGAAAATCCAGTCAGAAGAGACTGTTTCTACATTCACATAAATATGGCTTATGTTGTGAGACATAACTGAGTGTAAATCTTGACTTGTTAATTATCAAGGTCTTTACTGTGTAGTTTTTGATACTTTGATCAAAGGTTAAAATCTCCTGTGAGAGAGGAGCATTTGGAAAAACACGGTGATCATATTTTATTATAATTTCTCCTTGTTTTTGGAGTATAAAGTTGTTGGGCAGAACAAAAAGTTCAAAGATCTTTTTGATGGATATCTTAAAAATGTCTAGTTGCTATCAATAATGAGATAAAATTTCTGTACCCTTGATATTTGGCATGTCTGCCAAGGAAGAGCAAAGTTATTACCAATATCATCTTTGTTATGTAATGTAGAGATATTTAAGTAACCATTAACTGTTCAGTAAGGAGAACTACCAATAAAAAAATCATACCACACATTCCTTAGTTTGGTCACATCTGTGCTTTGATAAAGTATACACTGAGAAATAGACATACCTGTCTGGTTTAATCATTTTGCATTTTTGGAGCAAAAGTGAAAAAAAGAGAAAGTGTGAAATGTTAAGTCCACTGTGTGATTCAGAAGAAAGAACTGTAAAGGTTTTGTCTTCTAATCCCTTGGTTCTATGCAACACTGCAGTGCTGAAGTGAGCCCACAATCTACAGTGGGAACTTAAGATGTAGAGGACAAGATGAGATCCACCTTGAACCGAAATCCCCAGACTCCACACAGACAAACAAAGCTCAGAACTGACTGCTGCCATGTACTGAAATACCCTAAACACAAGCACCCTCATAGATCACTTTGCTTTTACCCAACTTTGGGAGTAAAGGCTGTTCTACAGCGTGGAAAAAGTCACCACAGTCTTCACAAGGAATTGGGTGGGAGCTGCACTGGTTATTGAATGACCTGAGATGGGCTGCATTTGGAACAATTAAGACAACCTTTTTATGTTTTTTCTGAACTTAATACACATTCAATAGCAAGGCATGTTTATTCACTCAAGAAAAATATTTTAAATCAAAATAAAGTTTTGCTAAACTAAACCACTTTTAAGACATCAAGGTAAAATGCTTTTGCACGATTTTCATTTGAGACCAAAATGCATTCTCACCTAAATTCTTTTCTTATTTGGTTAAATCACCTTCTGTTGAATAGAAAACTGCATTTACTTTCCTATATGCTGTGTTGATTATATTTTGCCCCATTTTTCTGTGTAATCATACTCAATTTATATTTGACAAAGCCAGAAAACCTGGCTACAAAACCAGCAATTTTTTCCACAGTCATAACATCATTGTCTTTTAGAAAAGCTTATGAAACCTATTTCTTTTAGCTTTTTCTCACAGGAAATGCTTACAAATCATTGTTTTGTAAGATTATTTTTTGTTTCTTTTTTCTGGACACTCTTCAACTCATCTATATCTGAAATTGCAGTATCCGAAACTTGTGTTAGATGAACCATCAGCAATTTCGAATCAGAATAATTATGTTCTCTGTCTTTCATGCAATATTCCTCACCATAAACTGCAGAGTCACATTTGTCTTTTTGCAAAGCTTCACATTGTCAACTCACTCTGTTTGTTTCTCCCCACGAGCCTAAGTTTGTGTTCCAAACCTTGCTCCAGCCAGCACAAGTACAGGGTGGATTATGCATTCTTCACCTTTTATTTTCTAATATGGGGGAAAGAGGCCATTGAATTTCACACAAAACCCATGGAGTCAGGCACACACCTCAGCAAAATTCAAACCAGCTCTGTCACTGACCAAGGAGATTGCTGGCATCAACCCACTCCAAGCACCACTGCAGAGACAGCCCTAGGGAATACTGGGACCAGCACCACACTTTACATTTCCCTCTTTCCTCCAGACTTAAAGGTGGGCTCCACCAGCCACCTGGAATACTGTTTAGAATCCTCTCCCAAAGGCAGGCACTGTGCCACAATCAAAATCCACAGTAGCCAAAACAGCAGGATTTCAGTAAAACAGCACCCTGCATAGATCACATTGGAAAAGGTGAGGCCAGGATTTCACCACAGAAAATATTTTTTCCCACAGGTTCTGGCTCAGAGAACTACTTATAGATGAGGCCTGTGCCCTCTGTCTTGCTAAAGCAACCTTAGCTCTTCTGGCTGCAGAGATATTCCTGGGTTGAAAAGAGCTGAAAATCTCAGTGCCTAAAGAAGAATGAGCTCTGAAAGCTAACATCAGCTGACATAGGCTGGAGAACATTTCTGTGAGAGCTTCAATATTTAGCCAGAAAAGTATGGAGCATTAATCTCAATTTCCTATGCAATGTTTTGGTGTGGACTTTAGTTCCTGGAGTAATTACTGGCAAGAGAAACCCTTCTCACACAGCGAACTAGGTGCTTACCTAGTTTCTTAGCAAGCAACTCCTGTATCCCAGAAAGTAATCATTTGTGAGAATTTATTTTTAACATAAATTCTGCTGTAATATGAAAGTTCAACTGCTACCGATTGTCAGTTTTCCCTAGATTTAGGCAACAATGTATTTTGGGAGTATGACTCAGGAAAACATTCACATGACCAAGTAAAGCAGGTGGCCAGGACCTACCACACAGCATCAGCTTCATCAGAACATCTTCAGAGAAGGAAAAATAGCTCCTAGCTGTTTGGGGAGGTGATCACAGGGTGGATGAAAAAACTGTTCTAAGTATAGGTTATAATTATTAAAACAAATAAAGCAAACTGCAGTGTCTTTTGCCTTGGCATCACAAAGAGATACATTTCTAAAAAAACACGATTATGCTGATGGAAGTGTTTATATTGTGTTGAAAAAACTCATTTACACAAGGGACTCAGTCACAAGTTTAAATTATGCCTCTGCCAAAAAAACAGCTTACCTGGTTCTCCCTCAAAAGTATCTCATACAGCAGCACAGCTCATTTATTCCCACAGTGTTTCAAAGGGCAGAGGAGCTGTTTGCTAGTCTGTTGGGAAGGGAGATGCCCAAGATACCATGAAACTCTCCCTGTCCTGTGCAGATTGATGCCCAGCCCTGGGTGCTGTGGCTGCACAGGAACAGCAGGCTGGCACACATTGCACGGAGGTACCATGAGTTACAGTGTGGCCAAAGGGTCCTGTTCCCCTGGGATTCCTTCCTCTCCTCCTTCACCTGGATAGGAGGGATTTGTTATTGCTCCCCTGGGATTCCTTCCTCTCCTCCTTCACCTGGATAGGAGGGATTTGTTATTGTTCCCCTGGGATTCCTTCCTCTCCTCCTTCACCTGGATAAGAGGGATTTGTTATTCCTGTCATTCCCTTGCCCAGAAACACGGCTGTGCCCAAGTCAGCTGTTACAAAAGCTGGGCAGTTTCAAGGTAAGATTTTCATCCTTAGCCAGAGATTTGAGGAAAGGATTCTGCCTCAGGATCCTCAAAGCAGCATTCCAGGACCCCTCCAGGGGCAGCCCTGATTCACACTGAGAAGCACCTGCCTTTAGGGACATGGGTTGTTCTCTTCAACTAAAACCAGAAGTGTTCTGGCACTTGAAACAGTGTGCATGCATGTGCTCCAACTCTGATTTGAATTCCTGCTGATTTGAATTCCTGTGGCAAAAGGGATTTTTAGCCCAGAACAGACACTATTTTTACATTTCCTACCTCAAGAATACCTTGCAGAAAGCACATTCTTGATGCAGTTAACTGACTATTTTTAACCAAAACTTCTTTCTGGATGGACTCCAGTTTATTTGATTATATGTTAATCAGAACTAAAGATAGATCTAAAAGGAATAAAAACTTTCATCCTTCCACAAGGAGACTTGTGGGTTTGTTTCACTTGCAAGCAGATCCCATCTGACCTGTCACTTAATTAAAAAGTTTTCTAGATTTAGCTGTCTTTCAAAGAAGTCCATGAATACAGAAACACTAGTGATATCTGTAAGTTACAAAGCATTAATTTACCATAAATCAAAAATCAAGGTTTTTCTCCTTGGATATTAAGAATTTGGTTTGAGCTTCAGTTTGGTTTGGGTTTTTTTCCTTTTTTAGGTTAAGGTTCTGTTATCTCAAAGTTCAAGGATAAGGGACCATATCCCCCTCACTGAAAGTTACTTTCTTAGCATTCTCTTACAAATTCATCACAAAACCACTGAACATTTTAACTTCTTTCTTTTGGTTAGGAAATGTTAATTTGTAGCTGCAAGCAGCTGAGTGGAAATACATTAGCAGAGCTTTCCTGCAGTCCACATTATGACTGAGCTCAGATATTTACTTAAATGAACTATACCACTCAGTGAGATTTTCAATAAGAGTTAATTAAAATTCTACTAGACAGTGTGATAACAATTTTCAGGCTATATGTTGGGGTTTTTTTTTCATGCAGATGATTCTGCTTTTTGAACTAGGGAAAAAATGCTTTAGAGGTAATAACATTTAGTTTATTCAGTGGCTTTAAGAAACGATGAGTGTGGTTCAGGTTTTATATAGAGTCCTGAATACTGGCTAGGCTCTTACATTTGTAACATTTTTCTGGACAAGCTACTTTCAGTGACAGGTATTGCATCATCATTCCACCTTGCAGAAAATAGGCTCTATATTTTATATATTTACATATTCTCAAATGGTATTAACTTGGGGGTTTTTTACTTATTGGCTGCCAATGCATAAAATGCAGGACCAGCTTCTATTGTTATTGTCTGGCTCCCATCAGCTTGTTAATATAAATAACCAATTTCAGGGTGAGTTAAGACACCCCACTGTCAGGAGGTTCTTTTCTGACATCAAACTTTCAGCTTCCTCGAGAATTTGGATATTCCAGCATGTGAGGGGAGGATAATAGGAAGAGTGCCTCATACTCAGCATGATGACTCCATCAACTTTCATTGGATTATCTTCAACATTCAGGTCCAAAGTTTTTGTACCTTAAAATTAAATTAATTAAATTAAATTCTGATTTATTATGTAGCAGCCTATCTATGGCTCCCCTTGGAAGCAGAAAGGTCCTTCAATGGTTCTTGTGTGTTTCTTTGCAGAAACAGAGAGCTGGTGTTCAGGGATGGAAAGCCAGATAAAATTGCAGAATCTGAACGGGATAGAAAAACCACTGACTGCAGAGACAAGACTTTCAATCCATGTGAGCAGTCAATAACAAAAACCACAAACCACAGACTTGGGAATTCAACAATTCTCCTCAAGCTCAATTCACTCTCAAGGCTGAATTATTCAGTGCACTTCTTTTTGTTCTCCCAGTAGAGTTTGCAAAAGCTGTCAAGGAAGAGATTGTCAAATTAGAAGGCAAATCAGAAGAGATGTGTTTTCCTCCCTCTTTCTCAAGTTTTAAGGAAGCTTTGTTAGGATAGATTAAAATTGCATGTGACATGCTACAGCACCCACAGTACTCTCTGTTAATGTGAATGGTATAAAGATCAAGAAAAAAATGGTAATCTTTTATAAAGAGGTCATGAAAGTGGTCCATCATACCAAACAGCTTGTGTTCATGTTGAGCTGTTTACAGTCTTCTGTGCAGTGTCTCCTACTTTGAGCTTGCAACGTTTCCTTAGGCAGTAAAGTTTAGTCCAATGGCAGCATGGGGAAAAGAACAACTGAACAAAAAAAAAAAAGGAACCATAAAAAATCCCACTGATGAGCTGCAGTCTTGTTTTTGCTCATAACCTCCTTTCAGACAACTCATTCTTTATCCATACCCCTTCAGCTCACTCTGTAGAATGTAGCTGAGTCCCCGTTGTACCAGGACACTGGCTGTCAGATGTACACTCCTAATCCTCTGGTACAGCACAGCTTCTAGTGACACTTGATGGCATCTCAGACGTTTGACACACTTTTCCTCTGCTCAGGAGGGACACTTGGCTCTTCCTTCAGGACCTGCTATGAGAAAGCTCCCTACCATCATTCAGAAAACCCCAAAATGACATTTTACTCTTTCTGACATGGGAACAGGTCACAGGCCTCCTGCAGAGGAAAGTACAAAGATCGGTACTATTCTAGCATTTAACACTGGGTTTATGCATTACATTTAAAAAATCTCAGCACAAGTCAATAAGTGACATGTGAGTTCAAATAAAAAGCTCTAAGATTTTATAAAAAACATAAGGAAAATACACTACTATCCCTTCTTTCATCAGAGTATGTAATTCTGATCTCAAAATCTTCAAATGACCCCATTATACTCAAGGACAGCTATTTTTTCAGGTTAACATCATCAAAGTGATGATACCACCTTCCTTTTAGGTAACACTAATTTGTTTCCATATGACCTCTAGAAGTCAATGATGAGGGAAAGCCCACATGGGGGACATATCTATTTTCTAACTAACCTCCCCTTAAAAGCATTCCTAAAACCTTCTGTGAAGAATAACTAACTCATCTCAAGAATGACTGCTCAGAAAACATCTCAAAAAAACCCCAATTTTAGTTACTCAGATTTCCATTCTTTTGTATGTTTACCAAAGCATTTTCTACTTTTCAGCAGCAGCAGAAGATATACCCATTAAGAATAGAAGGGTGAATGTAAATAAGAGGAAGAGTGAGGCAGAAAGTCTGGCACAGCCAATAACAGAAACATTGATAGATGTATTAATCCTTGGGCCTACAATGGCATTTCCCTTCTCCAGCCTGGACTACAGGTGACTGCCTTTGGTGAAATGGCCTCCTTTAACCACAGCAATGTTCTCCTTGTTTTCAGCCATTTTGTCCTTCTGTTTAACTACAGATTCACAAACTTTGAATTCTTGGGGTGAAAAAAAAGTCTTGCTTGTTGTGTTGCATTAGTGACTTAGCTGTTCTACGTGTTTTCTTGATTTCCTGAAACAACCCTGGCCTCCTTTCCTCCCTTTTTTAAAAGAAAAAGGTACTCCTATGATGAGCTGCACCCAAATGGGCAAATATAAGTCAAGAAATTACCAATACTCAACACAAACACTTGATAAGTTCTGGTTGCAGCACAGCCATAACAAAAATTCTGTTGCAAGCTGCCTTACTTGCTTCCAGAAATGCATTTGTTTCACAAATGCCTCAGCTTTGAAGGTGAATTTATTGCCAGCAATCCTTGTGCTGCTGCCAGAACACTGGGGAAAAGCTTTATTTCAAGAAAAGAAAGATGAACGTGTCAATTGATGATGACAGAACTGTTGTAGGTCGAACAGTTAAACTTACTCTGACTCCGTGTGTAGCAGGCTTGGGGATTTCTTTTCTAACTTCTGAGTACACTGTGTTGTGTGAGGGCAGCTTGAGCTAAACAAAAAAAAAAAAATAGACTTCCTGTGTCAGTACAGTTTGTAACTCTCAGAATAAGGTTAATAAGAGCATCCCACTGCATCATTTAGTGACCTTCTAGGACCAAAGTTAATTAGTGCAGCATTCATTAGGGATCTCAAATGTAACATGGTCCCCTTGACTGGGGAAATCTGCTGCTGACACAGGAGCAAACCAGGAGTGCCTGCAAGAAAACTAACATGCAATCAATGATAACAAAATGGCAGATACAACCCGTTCTCAGAGGCAAGATCAGGAAGGAAATGTTGCACTTGCTTTGAGACAGAGCTGATTACATTTACTGCTGTTATCTCCAGAGACACGGGCATTTGCTCACACAGCGCACTTAGAGCTCCGAGCTTTGGAGAATAGATGCCTTTGTTCACAAGTAGTGATGTCCAAATAGTTTCTCTCCTCTACCAGACTGAAAAATTTCCATCTCCAAGCACTTGTATTATAATCATCTCAGCACCTTCAAATTGCTGCTATTAAAAAAAATGAAGCAAATTTTTTGTTACAGGATAAAGAAATTACTGCTTGATCACCAGGCTGTCCAGAGCTCACTCTGCAGCAAACGTGAATCCCAAGCTAGCAATGGCCTTGTGGTCCCACAGGATAAAACCCACGCTCTGGCATTAATATCACTTTGCAGATGATATATTTGTCTGTCCTGGAGAGAGGTCAAGCTACAGAACAGCACAGCCATCTTGGTCAATGCCAAACTACCAAATTATAGCTAAACAATATGAAAAATAAAATAAAAATTATAGGCAAATTGTATACAGTAATTCAAAATCTGGTCACACATGATCACTTGGCTTTGTATACAGATATCTCTGATAGCTTTGATAGCTTTGAGAGTTTACATACATATGAAAGACATTCTAGTGTTTCTAGGTCTACAAAGTCCTTTAAAATTTGCCCCTTCTTCACTGCAGTGAGGTGAAAAGCCATGAGGGCTGCTTCTAGCCGGATAGCTGGGTTCCTGCAGGGTCAGGGTGCCCCAGGGAGCAGGCAGGCTTGGGTCGGCTAGTTTAGCCTTCCGGAGGCTGGGTGTTCGAACCCGAACTGCTCTATAGCTGCGGCAACCTTAGCAAGCTTAGTGATTATCAGCTCTTAGTGATCTCAGCTCTTTTATGGTTTCAGCTCTTTGGCTTGCTAAGGTGCTCTGGCTAGCAGTGACTTTCAGGAAAGCAGATGGCGAGAGAGATGAGAAGGCAGCCTCAGCTGGTTCCACGGTGATGGTTTTATTGAGGGGTCTGTGAAGGGTTCCGACGGCAGCTCTTCTGACAGAGTGGACTAAGGTAGCCCCTTATATAGGGCTAGGGGGGCTTGGGAACTGACCAATTAAGGGTTAGGGAAAATAGCCTGTGGGGTCACAGAAAGATAAACAGGCCTGGAGGACCTGAGTGAAGACTTCTGACTTAGTTCCTATGACTTGGCATTTCCTTATATCTAAGCCTCTATCCGCCGCGGGGCTTTAGCTAGCCCCGTGTCTGCCACAGTATGGTAAGCAGCAGGACTGCTGGAACCTGATGCTGAGTTTCAGAGGAAGAGTTCTGACTGACAGTACCTCTTCTGAATTGTCCTTCTCCCTGCATGCTTGGAGAAACAAACAAATGACATTGGTTTTTCCAGCACCAAGATGAGCATTTGTACAGCATTTATTGAGACTAGCAGAGAGTTTCACATCGTTAGGTGTGAAAACATATACTGATGTCACCAAAACCTCTGGCCCTCAAAAATATGATTACAATGGCAACAACTGTAACAGCTACACACTATTTTATTATCTATTATTAATTCTTAACAATGACAAGCCAGGCTGAGCGAGTTGCCTGATTATTGGTGGAATTATGCCTGGCTTATACAATCATGTTTTACAGATATAATTTTTGTATTAAAAAGGGGGAGTGGGGGGGTGGAGGGGGGGGAATGCCTTTCAGACATAAGCAATGTTGCCAAAGCACTAGGAGGCAAGTTACATTAGTAAACAACTTTTCTTATTAATACCCTCTCCTTTCCCAAAATGCGCATTTCGATGATATACTTTTTCTTTAAGAAGAAAAAAAAGTGTCTACTAGAAGATGATGCTATTTCTAGAACCGTTATCAGCTGTCTTTAAACAAGAGGCTGAACATCCACACCAGTCTGAACTTCCTGAGCTTACCGTGGCCTTTGATATTTGTCTGAAGTATTATAAAAGGGAGAGAGAGAGAGAGAGAGAGAGAGAGAGAGAGAGAGAGAGAAATGAAGTTAAATGGAGCAGCCAGTTCTCAGCTTTTCCCCTCATGACACCCACCAGCCTCCCAGCCTACAAACCCAGAAAGTGAAGCAGCACCTTACGAATCTCCTACTTGCCAGGATAAACATGCCTAATGGCAGACATCTCCTCAGCCCCCTCCTCCTCCGCGAAGGCTCTCCTGCCCTCCCCTCCGGCTATGCCTGGGTCTCAGGTGCCTGAGCTTTCTAAGCCGTGCTTTAACTCTTTTTAACCCGTCAATATGAATCCGCTGAATTAAGACCGCCGCTCCGCCCGGGCTACATTTTAACACTTTCCCCTCCCGACTGCGAGGGCGCGCGCTCCGGATAGGGAGACGTTCGCAGATCGCCAGCCGAGCGAACGGGCTCGCTCCGGAGCGGGAGCGGGCACCGAGCCGCAAGGGCGCCCGGCCCGGGACGAGCCAGCGGAGGGCCGGGCCTGCCCGCCATGGGGAGGCGGGGGACGGGGCGCTGTCCGTCAGGACCCGCACCCGGCTCCGCGCTCCGCCAGCCCCTGCGCCGGCTCTGAAGTTTCCCCCGAGCAGCGTGTGCGCTCGGGACCGCGGGCCGGTTCTGCCCCCGGGGCGGAGAGGGGTGCGGTGGCTCCCGCCCGCTCCCCCACCGGCAGCGCTGCGCCAACGCGGCTGGGCGGCCGCGGCGCCGGCGCTCCCTGCCGTCGCGTTCAACTGGTGG